>WBNM01041245.1:7203-17872 GCA_013399055.1 Ramphastos sulfuratus
TTTTTTTTTTTTTTTTTTTTTTTTAATAAGGCAGAAATAAATGATTAGATTTGAAACAATCAATGATGGTCAAATTTGGCATCTCTAAAGGAATCCTTAATTACTGTCCCTGCAAGTTTGTTGGGTTTTTTTCCCCTCTCTGTGGTTAGACAGAAGGTAAACCTGAAATGCCACTTGCTTGTTGTCCCTCAGGTACAAGTGGACCACAAGTTCATTCACTCCAAAAAAGGAAAAAGGAAAAGAAAGGCCCTAGAAGATACAAGTTACAATCTTGGTTCTTCCTCCCATCTCTGTTTACCATGTGACCTTTGAAATGGATGAAATCTCCTTAGACTCAGAGGTCTGTTTCAAAGATACTCCTAAAATGTTCTGGCTACTTAGAATTTGGATTTGATGATCTTAAAAATCTTTTGCACCCAAAAGGATTCTATGATTAATGCAACTGGAGTATCTGCATCTCTGTCATTTGTAAGAGGATGCAACTACTCTTGTTTCCCAAACACAATATTTACACCCAAATGCATGTATGATGTTTGGTCACAGAGATTGTTCTTTGTATTGAGGCAAATAGTTGGATCAGCTTGAGAATCATACAAAGGCCAGCAATTAAATAACTCATGTGTTACTGCTAGGACTGTGAGTTTATTTATCACCTCAGACCACAACTAAGGAGATGAAGTTAGCCTGAATTGTAGCCGCTGACTTTTCCCTGTTAGTCGCTGAGTAATTTTTTTTCACCACATACATCAAAATCAGGAAAATACTGATTTTCTCCATAAAAAGACTTCAATAAAATCCTTTTATTCTGAGTTTTTCCCAGTCATAAAACCTCTCTAAGTTGAGCTGTGTAGCTCAATTTGCCACTGGATTTTCCTAGTGCGCATTTTATTTCTGGAAGTCTGGGCTGGTGTATGCGAAGTGGTGGTTCTCCTTCATCTAAGTTAATTGAATAAGATCTACTAAATTAAATTTTCCTAAAAAGCAATGTTATAATAGTTACCTGGGTGAGCTAATGAATGCTTAGTATATATAGTAAAGATGTGAATGAGGAAGCAAATTAAGTTTGACAGAGAAAGTCAATAACTCTAATGCAAAACGGTCTAAGAAGATTGCTTTTACTGTACTCTCATCAACTCTTTCAGGAGAGGTTACAAAATGTAGTAGAGGCTTACAAAAGGTGCCACTATCTGATGGAATCAAAAAATGAATCCTTATAAGGAGCCATTTGTTTTCTTTGAAAATACTGTAACATATCAGTCAAATAAATTTGGATTTACTAAAGGTCTGTGCAGTCAGACTGGTCTTGTACCTTTTTTTGGATAGAGTACTTTACTATTTTCTTAGGTTAAGGGACATATTTTATCTGCCTGGAAATTCTGAGAATACTGTCAAACATAAAATGGCAAAGACAAGTTTAACAGAAATATTAAAAGATGGAGAAGGAGTTAAAGAGAAGAGAAAATGGAAGCTAGTGAGTTGGAAAGTACTTACTGGAAGTTCTTTACAGTGAGGGTGGTGGATGCTCCCTCCCTGGAGGTGTTCAAGGCCAGGTTGGAGGAGGTCTTGAGTGACCTGTACTGGTGGGAGGTGTCCCTGCCTATGGCAGGGGATTGGAACTAGATGATCCTTGAGGTCCCTTCCAACCTTACCATTCTATGATTCTATGATTCTATGATTCTATGAAGGAGGTGATTTCCTCTTGGTTTTGGTCATTCTTTTTACCCCTGCATTTTCTTATTCCTTCAGAAGAACACGAGCATTGAGCACAGACTGAAATTAGCCAGATCTGAGTGTGTTTATGTGCATGTGTTTTACTGGGATCCGTTCCCCAGAACACTATGCTACCTAATTATTCAAGTGTTTGCCAACTTCTGGCAAATTAAATTGCTTGTGGAGCTACTGAGCTAGATTATATTTGTAGTTCTGTTGTCCAATTCTTTTTTTTTCAGAAGCAGTTAATTAAAAAAAAAACAACAACAAAAAACCCAAAATCAACCCAAATCATTCCAGATTAATATAGGTTGCTTTACACTGTATCTAACCACCTCAATTTATTTTTGCACAAAAGCTTTCTTAAAAAGGGCCTGGAAATTTTATATGTGGAATTGTTATATGTGGAAATGAACTGCCAAATGCTCTAACACCATGCTTTCATTTTAGAGTCTCAGCTTGCAGCATTTGAGGTTGAGGCATGGCATCAACATGGCCAGCAATGAACATATAAATGAAGAAAAATGGCATTTTAATGTTATGGCATGATGAGATCTGCTGAGAGTGACCAGCCAGGACCTTGTTAAAGCTGTTCTGAGCTCAATCAATGAAATCAAATGTTTTATCAGCAAACTCTGCAACGTGATTGGTGAGCCAGCCTGACTGGACCGACAGCATGTCAACTATTTTTCAAGCTGACAGAAATAGTAATGGATCATCTGGAATGCTATTATTTAGTGCTAATGAATGATTGTTTGGTGATGGAGGGAAAATCAATTATGACAGCTGTGAGAGCTGCTACCCCCATTCCATTATTCCAAAAATAAATAGCAGAGCTGCCTGCTAAGGTAGGAAATAAGTTGGCATTCCCTGTGAGAGGAAAAAGTTACAGGCAAAGAAACAACTTGAATTTGTGTTTACTGCACGTAAATGATGTCAACGCCTCAAGGTAGAAGAAGTCCTTGAAATAGTAAAAAAAAACAAAACAAACAAACCCACAACTTTTTGCTATTTATATTGCAAATGAGCAATGTTCTTTCTCTCTCCAGACAGCTGGATAACCTTTCTTTGAGCATCAAATTCTGGTCTTCTTTTGAGAAATCTTCATGCCTGACCCAAAATGGTTTAATGGCCATAGGATTTCAACTGAAATGATTCTCTGATTCTCTAAGATGAACAGTGATGCTGGCACAGGTTGCCCAGGGAGGTTGTGGCTGCTCCCTCCCTGGAGGTGCTCAAGGCCAGGCTGGATGAGGCCTTGAGTCAACCTGTTCTAGTGGGAGTTGGAACTAGATGATCTTTGAAGTCCCTTCCAACCTTACCATTCTNTTCATATATAGCTTTGTGTTATTATGCTGAATATATGTTTAGCTTTCCCTCTTGCTTGTGCTAAGGGTCTATCTCATGCATTGACTAAAGAACTGCAGGGTTTTTTTCTATCAACCTAAACCATATGATTCTATGATTCTATGATTCTATGATTCTATGATTCTATGATTCTATGATTCTATGATTCCATGATTCTATGACCAAGAGGAGATGATGAGTGAGAAACTATTATTTTTTGAACTGCTAAGAATGTAAGCATTCAGATGAAACCTTCCTCATAATATTAACAGACTTTCACCACCCTCTGAACATATTGTGCAGTTACAAAAAAGCAAATTGTGGCATAAGTCTCATCTTTAGAATACCCAACCTGACAGGTGTCCACTGATAAAGAGGACAGGGGGAAAAAAAAAGTATGGTAAAAATAATAAGTTTATTCATGAAATGAAGTAAGGTTAATTTGTGAATTCATTACTTCAATGACAAACTTCTAAAACATCAGATGTACTAACATGTCACAAAACTAGATACAAATTGAAGGAGACTAAAGTTTCCATTATCTGAAAGTCCTTTGGTAATGGAATGTGATTATTAAAGACAGCTCTAATATGTCTTGCTATGAAGTTATCTGGAAATTTACACCTTTGATTACCAATTGAAATTAGTTTGTTTAGCTTAGTTCTATATGACAGCACAGCCAAAGGGACATTTGCCACTAAGGTCAAAGGCAGCAGAAGATGGTTGTTGGTTTAGCTATGGAGCTTTTTAAGGGAGATATTACAAGTTTTAATGAGCATAATACTTAAGGGAGAAAAGAATCCAGAAAGAATATTAAAAATCACAGTGCAGGTTGTACCGGGTTAGGGTGGATCCCTCCCCCCCTGGAATAAACTCACCACAACAGGGATTTTTTTGTAAAGTCAGGGAAAAAGATGAAAAATTGTATTTCTTATAGTTTAAATATAACAGTATAGGGAGAATGTAACTACTACAGGAATATAATAACCTGAAGGAAGATGGGGAAGGGGTCAAGAAACGGCGAAGCAGCAAAAGCAGCAGCAGCCAAAACAGCGGCAGGGGAAGATAGCAGCAGGCACAGGCAAAGCAGCAGAAGCAGCAAGGGGAAGGTACAAGCTGTGCTTCCAGACATAAAGCTCCTGATGCTCCAATGAAATTATACTAACTTATCCATTGTTGCCATTGTGTGGCCTATCCCTAGAATGTTCATCTCTACACTCAGAGTTTTCACTTCTAAGTTTCTCTGTTCTGAATATTTTTTATGTCTGAGGTAGGAATTTAACTCAAACGGCCACACAGGTATAACAATAATTTCTCAGAAAATAGAAAAGATAAAACACTACCAGGGAACCAACTATCCAACACCTTCTAAATATGGAACTACCTATGTCTTTCTGGGAAACTAACATTGCTAGTGAATAACAGATTTAGAGGACAGATCAGTATAATCTGGCCTTGCCATTCTTAAGCATAGCAGGAGATGAAAACAAGCACAGTGTACATAATAAAAGCTGTAACAAAATATGCAAGTTGAGGCTGTTCTCTGCCATCAGTAGCAGAATCAAAAAGAAGCTTGTCATTTCCCGTGATGTAAGACTGCATAGTATTGTTGCAAGGTGGAAAAAGAAAATGTAGAGTATTGTATTTCTTCAGCAGCAAACCAATATGGAGGACATGGAACTGTTGGAATAGGTCCAGAGGAGGCCATGAAGATGCTCAGAGGGCTGCAGCAGCTTTGCTATGAGGACAGGTTGAGAGAGTTGGGGCTCTGCAGCCTGGAGAAGAGAAGGCTTTGAGGAGACCTTAGAGTAGCCTTCCAATATCTGAAGGGGGCCTACAGGAAGGCTGGGGAGGGACTATTGACAAGGTCTTGCAATGACACTACAAGGGGCAATGGGTTTAAAGTGGCAGAGGGGAGATTGAAACTGGATGTTGGGAGGAAGTTGTTTGCAGTGAGGGTGGTGAGACACTGGCACAGGTTGCCCAGGGAGGCTGTGGCTGCTCCCTCCCTGGAGGTGTTCAAGGCCAGGTTGGAGGAGGCCTTGAGTGACCTGTACTAGTGGGAGGTGTCCCTGCCTATGGCAGGAGGTTGGAACTGGATGATCCTTGAGGTCCTTTCCAAACTTACCATGCTATGATTCTATGATTCTAAGCAACACACTTGCATAGTAAACATAAGTGAGATGTAAAACTTCACCATCATTTTTTGCTAAGGTCAGGCAAACATTCTTCGAACAAAGGCAAACCTTGAACAATTTCTGATGCTCAAAATCCCTTGGGTTGGCTGGGATAAGTTGTTAGGAAAACAATTTGAAGACATGCATATTCATTTATGGTTATATATACAGAATGTGTTAGAATATCTTATCCTACTGGCTGAGCACTACATTTACGTCACATCAACATTAACGTGGGTTTGAGGGTCACCAAAGCATCATTACCAGAGCTTGGCCTTGCAAGTCTCTAAAAATATTTTCTGTCAGCACAGCTTGATTTCATAGTCATCCTATAAGAATACTTCCTGCTAAACCATCCTTATTATGCACTCTATGCACATTTCTAATCTCACAAATCAACACATTACAGGGCTTGTCGCCTTATTACCCATTTACAAAATCATGATCCTTCTCCTATGTTCAAGGTAAACTCTGAACATAATACCTTACATATAATTATGGTATATAAATTGTAAAACTCTTAATCAGTCAGATCTCTCAAGAGCCTGATTGCTTCTGCCTACTTAACGAGAAGCTTTAATATAAGCAACAGAGAAGCATGTCTAAATATATACCCTTAGGGAAGAATATTTTTCCATACATTTTTAATGCAGTGATCCCAAAGGTTTCAGTTGAAATCTGATGAAGTTTCAGTGGCCATAGTCAGGATGCAGAAAAGTAGGGGATAGGGTTTTTTTCAGCACTCAATTTGAGATTTGGACATTCTTAGAATCATAGAATGGTAAGGTTGGAAGGGACCTCAAAGATCAGCTAGTTCCAACCCCCTGCCATAGGCAGGGACATCTCCCACTAGTACAGCTCACTCAAGGCCTCCTCCAACTTGGCCTTGAACACCTCCAGGGAGGGAGCAGCCACAACCTCCCTGGGCAACCTGTGCCAGTGTCTCACCACCCTCACTGTAAAGAACTTCCTCCTAACATCCAGTCTAAATCTCCCCTCTGCCAGTTTAAACCCATTGACCCTTGTCTTGTCATTACAAGACCTTGTCAATAGTCCCTCCCCAGCCTTCCTGTAGGCCCCCTTCAGNCCTCACAGCTCGTGCCTTAATGACTTACACCAATTAGAGAATTCCACGACAGTTTGCATCTTGGCAATTTGGGCCAGCTGCCTGGGGCAACAGCTTATCCCTTAATGATTTGGACCAATTGCTTTGTAGTGGGCTGGACTGAACAGTCTGTTGGAAAGGTATATAAATGCATGTTCATATTCAATAAATTGGCATTGCTTGGATCATATTGTGGCTCTGCCAAGAAGCTCTTGATGAAGAAGTCCCTGCTATTCTTCTTTCTTTCAGTTTTCTTATGCAATAAACTGTATGATTGATTTGCATGAAAATATTTTTTTTTTTATTTCCTCTATCCAGAAACAGGCAAGAGTCCCTCAATTAACCTCTTTAATATGAAGACCAGGCCATATTAGTTTAATAATGAAAGGGCAACATTTTTATAAGCAGCCTTAGGAAGCTCCTCTTGTTGGCATCTGTGCTTCTTTTTGCCTTTTCAGTATTTGACGTGTTTCAATCTAGATCTTTTATTTGTTTCCATTTCTGAGTTTTGACCTTACTTGAGATTGTTTTGCTAAGAAACTGAATACTCAGTTCTATCAAAGCCCTTTATCAACTTTGGGAGAAAGAGTGAGAGAAAAGGAAAAAGAATAACAAGGAAAAAAAATTAATCAGGTCTCAGGCCATGTAAAAAATATCCTATATTTCCACACCCCCCCTAAAAAAAAAACAAAAAAAACCAAAAAAAAACCAAAAAAACAAACAAAAAAAAAAGAAAAACAAAAAAAAAAAGGGGGAATCAAATGTCACAACTATCAAGAATAATCACACAATTGATACAGGTACAATTTGATGGCTCTCAGCCATAATGAGGGATCAAGATTGCTGTATTATGTAGATGAAATTTCTGTCCCTCTATGCAATCTTCACCATCCTAAGAACTCCTTCAAATGTATGTATGAGAAAATAAACAATCTGTGAACATGCATTTGTTTCAGGATTGGATGTGTCAATGTCATTATTGTATTACTAAAATTCTGGGGGAAAAAATCATTGATGTAAATTTTCTCTTCTCCCTCTATTCTGGCTACAGCCAGAGAGCTTCAGGCATTTTAAATAAATAGAGAGGTTGTGGACATGCCTATTGTGTTTTTGTGGTGTTGTTATTGGAGGCATGGGGAGGCAACTGTGAAGTATCACCCACATCTTCTCCTAATTTAATCTAGTTTAACCCCAGCCAGCAGTACATGCCCAAAGGCACATCAGTTAGGAGGTACCACCTCCCAGTCTTATTTGCTAGCAACAGGATAATCATCCTGTTCTCATGAGGGAATGTTTCAGACATTAGTTTGAAATATTTTGCAACAATGAGAATTCCCTGGAAGGAAGCTTCCACAGGCTAATAATTTTCCTGGTATGTATGTCACCAGGTATTCCAATTATATTTTTCTTTTCTCACTTCCTCATCTCTTAAACTATGTCTAATAGGCAGTGACATACAATACTTCCCACTGTGGGAATCACAAAAAGCTGAAATAAACATTAACTAGCATGCAAGACCTCAGTGGAGTTGGAATTTAAATATAGTAATTGAGTGAGATGAATAGATAATAATTTGAAGGGAGGCTAAGAAGAAAATAATCCTAGAAAAAAAGACTGGGAATGGGGATTGAGTCCAGCATCAGTAAGNACCTGGGGGTAGTCAAGAAAACACTGGATGAGGCCCTTAGTGCCATGGTCTGGTTGATTGGATAGGTCTGGGTGATAGGTTGGACTGGATGAGCTTGGAGGTCTCTTCCAACCCGAATGATTCTATGATTCTACGAATGAATATTCGGTTTTGCTATTTTTGTTGAAAGTCTTTCTCTAAGGCATTTTTATCAAAATATCAAGTATGTGCAAACACTGGATGCTTGACAAGAATTTTACAGCAGGGTTTGCCATAGATAAAATACAGATTTAATGTAATTGTGATATTAAATCTTAGCATGAAAAAGTGCTTAGTGTTCATGAGGCGAGGTGACTCCTCAAACACTGAAAGAGTACGTATGCAGTGTGGAGACTAGGACACCAAAGATGGCTCTGTGTCCACTAATGTTAGAAAGGAAGAAAATAAGCTATGACCATCAATTAGCTTAATGACACATAAATGCACATGCCAGATCTGGCACACCTCTCACACAGTAGGTAGTGCACTGATGGATGTGTTGAGCAGGAGCAAAGCTAACTCAGGGATCTCTGCTCTGCATCAACAATACAGTGTTGGGATATCCAGAAATTCATAACGTAACTGACAGTAAAGTTTAGAAAGTGATGAAGATAATACTACTTAACATTTTATTAACAGGGGGATAATCTCTCAGCCAGAGAAGCAATAGAAGGTTTGAGGAAGCAAAGAAATTTTCTTCTGTGTTTGGACATGGTTAGGACTGATATCTTGATATTATCATGGACTGATAACTTGAATATTACGGTGGTCAATAGAGAAGTGTTGGAAGAATGCTAAAGATCCTCTTTTCCTCACATTTATTCTGGAACAGTCTCTCCAGTATTCATACCTCCAAGAGATAATATTCCAAGTTCTCTGCAGACTTTTCAAGATGGGTGTGATGGCTTGGGTCTCAGGTTGAAGCCATTCCTTCTTGTTCTATCACTATTTAGCTGCAAGAAGAGGCCAGCAGCAGCCTAGCAGCCTCTCCGCAACATCCTTTCANTGGTATTACACTGGAGTGGAATTTCCTTAGTTCCCTTCTTAAATTTTCACAGAAGCATTTGCTCTTGATAAAACTGAAAACTAAGCTTGGAAATCATCCATTTTTAGCTGAAGAAGAGGGAGAAGGGGTTGTTACAGAGTTTAGCTGTGATACTGCTTATTTGCAGAAGACCTTTCCTTGTTGCAGCTGCTTGTTCTCAAGCTCTGTGAGCAAGAGCTGAACTCTTTAGTGAGTTATCAAATGCCTGTCCTAGGCCTCTTTAGGCTTCAGGAGATAAAATGGTTTTTGTTGGCATTGAACATAAATGTAGTTAGTTTTAATTAAAAAAAAAGTAGATAAAATCAGGAAAGATTAAATAAATAAATAAATAAATAAAATACATTAATAAATAAATAAATTATAATCTCTGTAATGGACAGTAGTAGTTCATTTAATCAAAAAGATTATACTTGGGTTAATAAAATAGATTATATCTTTCCTCTATACTGCTGCTTCCATGAAGTAATTTCATTTTTATTTAAGGCACAGATTACAGATTAGAGAAGATAAAGAAACTATTTTGCTTCTACAGATAAAATTCAGGTGTCACCCATCTTTTCTCCTTTACTACTAGATGTCCAAATACAGAATAAGGCAGCAAACAATTCATTGCAGTTAATTTCCCACTCGTCAAATTACATTTCACAGGATATTAAAATTCCACATAATTAGACTTGTTTCTTAGAGATTACAGTTTTACTGCTCTGCACATTATTTCTGCCTCTTGACTTGTTGATACTAGCCACTAGCCTAAAGCTAGTAGCCACTAGCTACTAGGCCACTAGCCTAAAGCTAGTGGTGATCATTCCACAGGTTCCCTATGTCATGTATAAATATGACATGGTTGGGGTATTTTTTGTTTGTTTGTTTGGATTGGTTTGGGTTGGTTTGTTTTTGATGTTGTTTTTGGGTTTTTTTGCCTCTTTCTGGAGTCCACACATGTTGACAAGAGTATTTTCTTTGGCCTCTGTAAACTCGAAATCAGTTTTCATCATCACATTACAGCTGTTTAATCATGTTAATTTTAATGGAACAAACTTTGAAAGCTACAGGGAATGAATCAGGTGTTAATCTATTTCTTCTTATTTGACACACATTTCAGTGAGCAATTAACTATACATATATATAGAATCATAGAATGGTAAGGTTGGAAGGGACCTCAAGAATCATCTAGTTCCAACCCCCTGCCATAGGCAGGGACACCTCCCACTAGTACAGCTCACTCAAGGCCTCGTCCAACCTGGCCTTCAACACCTCCAGGGAGGATATGTAAGTAAAAAACATGTCTGTCAAGATGGTTTCTAGATTCATCCTTAAAGATGAGCAGAGTGTGTCTTTCTCATTGAAAAATAAATAATACTTTTCCACTAGTAATCAGAATAGCTATTAAACAGAAACTGCTAAACATTTTTAAAGTTAATCAACCCAAATATCTCAATTAAAAATTCATAAAATTTAGAGGAACAATGCTGAAAGCGAACCAGAAATAAATGGGTATTGTGGCAGTGTCTAAGAGAAGACAAATAAGGGTTAATTAGGTCAGTTAGTTTCATTTCAATTTGGAGCACAATCATACAAAGCAGGATGTAGGATACCAATCACAGATCATAGAAACATAG
>WBNM01041246.1:0-10928 GCA_013399055.1 Ramphastos sulfuratus
CCCTCATCAGAGACTGATGTTTTTGTATTGCTAGGGCAACCGTGGGCCCAAGGGAACTTTGCTCATTACAATACCAAACATACCTCCTGGCCTCAGGCTACCCACCTCCAGGGCAGGCCAAGCCTTGTGCCTGCCTCCTTAGTCCCAGAGCACACCTCGGGCACTCCTCCTTGAGCACTCATGGAGCCCTTGCATGGTGGGGAGCAAGAGGGACAGAGAGGGGAGTTTGGTCAGCAGCAGGGGTGAAGACGAATATAAAAGGATCACTCCCTGGCAACAGGTGAGAGCTTCAAGAGTCCAGGATCTCTGAGAGCTTCATGAACAGCAAGAGCTCAACAGCCCCAAAAACACCAGAAGCTTGAGAGCTTCAAGAACTTTAAGCAAAAGAGCTCAAGAGCCCCAGGAACACCAAGAGCTTTGGGAGTTCCAAGAGCTTCTTGAGCTCTCAACTTCATCTCTGCACTTCACTACAACAGAAGAGGTCTCTTCCAGCAACAAGAAGAAAGAAAATGACAAGAAGAACAGGAGGAGCATCAGGAGTGGACCTTGACACCAGAGAGACGTCTTTGGGACCCTCACATTGCTGATAGCTGTAGGACCTCTTCCCCTCTCCACTCTTCACTTTTCCCCTTTCCCTTCTCACTCTTCTCTATTTCTTATGTCCAAACAATAAAGTTTCACTATTGATTAAAGCAAACCCCCTCGGAGTGAGTCGCGTGTGGTTGGCACTTTGAGATCACACTGACAAACCACCATGAGCCCACTGCTTGGACCGTGACACACCCACACCACTGATGCAATGACAGAAGTCCTAGACTAGACTCAGCAGTTGGGAACCAGATTGAGGAGTTGGATTCTGGGACTGAGTTCAGGAGCAAATGGACTGGGATTGAAGGCAGAACAGATAGAGTCCTTCTCAGACATCAGCCACTGAAAAAGAGACCCTGACCCTCATGACCTGACCCTCATGACTCCTTGGCTCAGTCTCATACTGAACAGGTTCTTTAGGAACCCTACTGAATTGGTTGTGGGAATTAACGAGGCAGGAATTATAAAATATGTAGTTATTTTATTTCTGGAAAGCCCCGCCCACAAACTACATACAAATTAGTTAGATTGGGGTCAAAATTTGTTCGGGAAGATCTTCACAAGGATGTGTATAGGGAATTTAGTAATTCAGGAAAATCAGAAAGTTGGAAAAGGTTTGCTACAAAAATAGCTTTGCCGCACTTACAAATAAAAGGCAGCTTGGAACCCTAGGGAGCATCTGTGCTACTCACGGCAGTGGAGTAGGAACTTGGAGCTGGTGCCTTAGCTCATTTTCGACACTGTCTTTTGTGGCAGTGTCTGGAACTGCAAATTGTAGTCCAGCGGTGAATCAATGCAGCACAGGATCCAAAGTGAGTAAACCTGCCAGAGCCCGAACTGATTGCAGACATGGCTTCCACAGGCAAAGATCGTGGGGCAGCACAGGGCAAAGCCAGGCTGCTTGGCAGTGTGCCTACCAGCAGCATCAGTTTACAGCAGAGGCAGGCCCCTGCATCAGGAAGTCAGGATGCAGTGATCTGAAAGTGGGGACTGTGTACTTTCTCCTCACCTTTCTTCCAGATACCCATCAAGGTCCAACTCCAGGTCCGACTCAAGGTCCCCCTCAAGGTCTGGCTCAAGGTCCGAGTCAAAGTCCTCGTCAAAGTCCTCGTCAAAGTCCCCCTAGATAATGTGCCCAGTTGCCATATATATATGCTGGAGTGATTTGCTCTTCCCCGTTTAGGCCTGCGGGGTCAGGGTAAGGAACTCTGTGCCTACTTCTTTCCACATTCCAAACCCCTGGAGCCAGAGGTGGGGGGGAGCAAAACAGTTTTGCACCCCATTCAAACCTCCTGGGTGTGCCCACTTTCCAATCTCAACTAATTCTATCTATGAACCTACTAATAATGAAGAATCATCAGTGTGGATGTTGTTACACTATGAATGTACTAATGGCAGTTGAAGGAGGGCTACAGAACTAGTAGAAAAGGGCAGCAGGGACAGGACGAGGGCAATGGCTTCAAACTAGAGCAGAGCAGACTGAAATTGATGTTAGGAACTGATTCTGCATCATGTGCCTTCTGGAACACTGAAACAGGTTGCCCAGGGAGGTGGTTGAGGCCCCATCCCTGGAAATATTCAAGGCAAGACTGGACAGAGCTGTGGGAAACCTGATCTAGTTGAGGATGTCCCTGGTGAGATACAAAACCCTTCCCAGCAGCAAACTCTCCTCCTCCTTCTTTCCACCGTTTCCACCCTCTTCGTTATCTCAGGATCCCACTTAACCTGCAGGCTGAGCTGAAAAGGTCAGCAAGGGGTGTTAGAAGCAGAATGATTAGTTGGGAATGTTCAGGTTCAGGCAGAAGAGTTAATAGGGCAACAGCCAGGCAGAGATTGACTTATCTTTGTTTTCATATGTCCCAGCAGAACAAATGGTTAATACAGACATTATTATTTTTCTTTCACAGCCAATAATCTAATTTCCCTCATTAAAATATTCCAATTAACCTCAAACTAGCACACCAGCCCAGCCCATTCTGTGATTCCATGAACATGACATATATGGAATACCTCAGTGGTCCATTTAAACCACCTGAACTGTCTAGACCTCCCCACAGATGCAGTCTTTTTATTTCTGCAACTTCAATGGGGCACAAAAGATTCCTCAGTGACCTTGATCTGCATGCCAGCCAGTGATAACTAAAAACATCAAGCCAGTGGCTGCAAAAAGATGCTGTTAATTCAGACAGTGCAGTTACTTGGAAGACATTGAGATGAATATTGAAATCTCTGATCAGAATTAGTTCTCTCCTAACTCAAACCAGGACATCAGAATGCCACTGGTGAAAATATTAACCTTGTTTTAGAGTGGGCTACTTGCAGCCTTGTTTTTAATGGTGTCTATCTAGCACCCTAAACTCTCAAAAAAAAAAAAAAAAAGAGAGCTTTTGGTCTTTTTGCCTTGGAATCCACAGTGCTGGTCTCTTCTCACAGGTAATTGGAGACAGAACAAGGGGCAATGGCCTCAAGCTGAGGCTGGGGAGGTTTAGATTGGACATTAGGAGAATGTTTTCATGGAGAGAGTGGTCAGGGACTGGAATGAGCTGCCCAGGGAGGTGGTGGAGTCCCCCACCCTGGATGTGTTTAAGGGTGGTTTGAATCTGGTGCTTAGGGCTATGGTTTAAGGTGAATCTTGTAGAGTAGGGTTCTAGGTTGGACTTGGTGATCCTGAGGTGATCCTGGTTTTTTTCTGGGATTCAGTGATTTCTGCTTTCTTTCAGTAGCCCAGAGGCCAGCCCACATATCCAAATCACCAGGGGGAATATGAGGACACCGCTTAAGTGTAAATGAAATCAATCAGGGCTCGGATGTGGTATAAACAGATTGTTGTGATGGAAGTTATGAATCCCCACATCTTACTTAGGCACTCAAATTTAGCTTTTGTCTTCTTATGAATCCAGAATCCAATTAGGAAAATAACAATATAGAAATAAGAATTACTCCTACTGCCTTATTATAGCAATATGTGGCAATATTTCATCCCCAGTATTCTCGCCAGGATGAGCATGTTTATAAGTGTTGGTTTAGGAGTAACTCTTCAAATATTTAAGCAGATGGAGCATCTGCTTCTATCAAGTCTGTAAAGAGGATGGGGTGTTAATAAAGACTTCATTATTGGCACAGCAAATGTGAGAAAGATTGCTGCTGCTTGTAAAAGCAGTAAACACTTTCAGAGGTGCAGTCTGCATACGGATGGTGAAACCTCCACTAAGGCCTCTTTCATCATTAGGCTGCGTTATCAGCCTAGCAAGACAGGAACCCTCTATTAAAGAGACAGGAGCAAGACAGGGTAAAGGGCTGGAGGAAAATCCGCATGGCAGTAATCATGGTGAATAACTCTGGCTGTAGAATTTCATTAAATGAAATTAGAGTCACAATAAAATCTGAAATGATAAAGATTATGTTCTTTCTGGAGAGGGAAAACCCTTAGATGCTTCCAACTGAGAGGGAATTCTAGAGGCATTGGGAAGTGTCTGGAAATGTACTGTTGTCCTGGTTTGAGGCTAATTGGAATATTTTAATAAGAGAAATTAGATTTTTGGCTGTGGAAAGAAAATAATAGTGATGTCTGTATTACCCATTTGTTCTGCTGGGACATAGAAAAACACAGACACAACGATAAGACAGCCTGGAGAAGAGGAGGCTCAGGGCAGACCTCATTGCTCTCTACAGGTACCTGAAGGCAGGTTGTAGCCAGGTGGGGTTAGGCTCTTCTGTCAGGCACCCAGGGACAGAAGAAGAGGATACAGCCTCAAGCTGTGCCAGAGCAGGTTCAGGTTGGATATTAGGAAGAAGTTCTTCCCAACAAGAGTGATTGGCATTGGGATGGGCTGTCCAGGGAGGTGGTGCAGTGCCCATCCCTGGAGGTGTTTAAGAGGAGGCTGGATGAGGCACTTGGTGCCATGGGTTAGTTAATTAGGTGTTAGATTGGACTGGATGATCTTGGAGGTCTTTTCCAATCTGATTAATTCTGTGATTCTGTGACAGACTCTGCCTGGCTGTTGCCCTAGTAAGTCTTCTGCCTGAACCTGCACTTTTCCAACTAATCATTCTGCTTCTAACACCCCTTGCTGACCTTTGCAGCTCACCCTGCACGTAAGAGAGATCCTGAGATAAGGGAAAGGGTGGAAAGAAGGTGGAGGGGTTGTTGGAAGCTCCTCTTGTGTAGTCTGGCTGCTGGGAGGGGTTTAGTTTTTCTGCATTACTTTTAACTTGAATATTACTTTATAGAGCTGTAAATATCTGTAATATATTGTACATATATGCTTATAAATTGTGCTAAGCTGTAATATATAAAGCTTCATTCCTTAACTTCCAGCCGGCTGAGTTAGTCTGCTTAATCTAGTGGTGGTGATGGGGAAACTCCAGGACCACTACAACTATCAAGCCCTGAAGTTCAGCTACAATGAACCATGAAAGAGGAATATAAATCTACATAGAGATGTAATCATGTTAAAATTCCAGGAGATCCATGAATCTCCATCTGGGTGTGCATGTGCACAGCTGCAAGTCCCAGGAGGGGAGGACTCAAGGGCATCAGTCTTTATTGCTATGCAGTGTGATGTGTACTGGCTTGCTATTCCTCTTACACAGTCAGTTTGTCACTGTTGCCCTCTCCTGCATTAAATTTAATGACTGCCATGAGACTATTGCCAACATCTGCCTCTCCTGTGAGCTGCTGTTTAGCTGCGGTGCTTTCTGTCTCGATGAATGTTGTTTGTGTTCAGGGGGTTTTTGAATTCCTAACAAAAAACCCCCACAAACAAACAAACCCCAAACAAACAAATTGACATCCTCATAAGCTTAGACATCTAGATGTGGACAGTAGTAGCTTCTGGATCCCAGCCCTATCCCTTTTGTAGGATTCAGAAAGATACCAGGAGATCGCTGTTCTCTAAATACATAAGACACAAAAAGGGCAATTTGTGCTCACTTGAATGTTCAGGCAAGGAAAAGAGAAAGGAAAGGAGATTCTGCTCATGAGGGGAGAAGGACTGGGACTGTTTGCCAGCCACAATTCTTATTTATAAACACTCTGTTGTCTACATCTAAGCAAATTAATCATCTAATCAAGGTTGCATCACCATCTGAGTTACCTGTAATCCTCGTGGCATTCCCTATGAAGCAGTTCCTCAAAGCAGAGGACTGAGTCTTTCCAGGAGCATAACACTGAAGTGGGTGTACATATATATATATATATATATACACACACACANTGTATGTGTGTGTGTGTGTGTGTGTATCAATTTTTTTGCTGTGCATACATGTGAAGCATGCCAACAACCAGACAATGTCTGCTAGTGGCTATTACGTCATTAAATCCAAACGTGTTTTAAACTCTCCTCTCCTCTAGCATTGCTTTTGGTTTTTTTCCCCAGTAGCATGTGACCACTCTTTTCCTAGCTTAATACAATGAAAATGAAATTTGTTGCTGTGCTTCAAGAGTTAGAGCTTGGCTGGCCACTAAACAAGTGACAGGTGCTTTCTGTTAGCCTGTTCCCAAAGGGAAAGAGAAAAGGAATAAGAGGTACAGAGATATGGATTGGAAAACTAAACAGCTTTAATGAAAATAAAGCCAAAATGAGATATGTACAAAGGCAATATTGCATCACATCACCATCAGCATCGATGCTGTGGGCAGGCACTGGGGAAGTCCCAGACTAGACTCAGCAGCTAATAGGAATCAGAGAACCAGAGAATGGTTTAGGTTGGAAGGGACCTCAAAGCTCAGCCAGTTCCAAGCTCCCTGTGCCATAGGCAGGGACACCTTCCACTAGAACAGGTTGCTCAAGGCCTCATCCAACCTGGTCCCAAACACCTCCAGGGAGGTTGTGTATGACAGAATCACAGAATGTGATCAAAGTGAACTTGAAAAATTAATTACTATTTGAAGCTGTAATTGAGATTTGGCCCTTTAGTTTTCCAGGTGTCTTGTTTTGTTTTTCTCCTTGGTGATTTTTTTTCAGTTGCAGGAAAGTCACACACACACATACAGCTTGCCATATGCTCTGAGGTTCACTAAAATCAGTTTGGAAGAGATCTGGATAGAAAACACAATTTCTATAGTGTCTGCAGAGTAATACCCCTTTTTGNAAGGGAAGGGAAGGGAAGGGAAGGGAAGGGAAGGGAAGGGAAGGGAAGGGGAAGGGAAAGGGAAGGGAAAGGGAAAGGGAAAGGGGAAGGGGAAAGACAGAAAGAGAAAAAGAAAGAGAAAGAAAGAGCAAGAGATAGAGAAAGAAAAAGAAAGAGAAAGAAAATAAAAAGAAAAGAAAGAGAAAGAGAAAGAAAGAAAAAAGAGAAAGAAAGAGCGAGCAAGAGATAGAGAAAGAGCGAGCAAGAGATAAAGAGAAAGAAAGAAAGAAAGAAAAGAGAAAGAGAGAAAGAGAGAAAGAATAGTGGATGTCTATCTTAGGGAAAAATCCTTTGCCTTGAATATTGAGTAGAAAAGGACCAGCTGCAACTAGACAGGTAATTTTTAGTTGGCTAGCATCAGATGAATCCTACCCAGTAATTCACCACTTCTCACAGTGGCACAGCATTCAGATTAAGCACTGAATACCATCAATAGTATCCCCAAATAGTTTGTGTTGTTTCCAGTCTTTATGCTCTATTAAATGAGTTACACTCTAGTTGTTGCCAGCCAACTAGCAGCCATTATGTTTGGCATCTGAGGACTATTTCTGAAACTCCCATCGTTTCTCTCTTCCAGCCTAGCATCCTTTTGTTTCTGGATAGCTAAGAGTCTTTCTAAATCTCCTAAGCCATGAGCAGAGGCAAGGTTCTTGTGTACCTAGATCCTCCTTGAGCCTTCCTCTTTTCCACCTTGCGGGATTTTGAACATTTCTACTATTTGCCCAGGAATTCTCAGCATGTAACTGCTCAGTAACAGCTAAGTATTTCCCAGTCTGATACATGGCAGCCTTAATGAGGGGCAAACCATCTGTCGTGGCTGTGGCACTTCCATTTGAGCATAGCTGGAGATACTTATCTGGACAGCTGCAACTTTGCAATTGCTGCACTAATCAATAGGCTTTGGCTGCAATTTTTGCAGCAGCAGCAGCAGCAGCAGTTACATTTTCTTTGCCAGCTGCAGCTGCACCAACAAGAGAATGAAAGGAGAGGAACTGAGAGAGCAGAGCATCTGAAGGTGCTGATTCCCAAGGGGCTTCCTTAGGGGTCTCTTCATTTCGTGTCTTAGTGTGTGTGGCTCAAGGGGATCAGTGGCTGCAGGCTTCAAGGTGGCGATGGGAATAACAAACTGCGCCTTACAGAGCCAGATCGCTGCTGTGAGAATTCATTGCCCACTCGCTAGAAAGTGACTGTGCCATACTGAGCCTCCCAACATGACACTGGCACTTGCTGCCCATTTGCCACATCAGATGTTGATGTGGCTGTGGAAACAAATAAACCTATTAAAAATGTCTGTAGCTGCAAACTGTAAAACTCTAAAGTGCAAACCAACTGGTGGTGCTTCAGCATTTAGGAATGGAGTCAGCTAATTGCATTGGCAGGACTGCAGGGATCCACATTGCTAGGGTTTTCCAGTGCACATCCTGAATTTCTAGCTGGCAATGGAAGAAAATCCTTCCCAGTGTACACTGGGAGAGTCCGTGGCAGGGGTATTGCATTAAGAGCAGTCACTTGTTTTCCTGTTTGTACAAAGACTGCCACTGCAGTGCCCCCCCAGTTCAAGAGTGACATAGAAGTGCTGGAGAGAGTCCAGCACAGAGCCACAAAGATGCTGAAGGGAATGGAACAGCTCTGTTAGGAGAAGAGCCTGAGGGAGCTGGGGCTGTGCTGCTGGGAGAGGAGGAGCTTGAGGGGGGACATCAGCAATGGTAATAAAGATGTAAAGGTGAGTGCCAGGAGGCTGGAGCCAGGCTCTGGTGGGTGATGCCCAGTGCCAGGACAAGGGGCAATGGGTGGAAGCTGAGGCACAGAAAGTTCCATGGAAACATAAGGAGGATTTTTTTCCCTATGAGGGTGACAGAAGCCTGGCACAGGCTACCCAGGGGGGTTGTGGAGTCTCCCTCTCTGGGGATATTCAAAACCTGCCTGGATGTGTTCCCATGTGATCTGCTGTAGGTGATGCTCTTCTGGCAGGGGGGTTGGACTGGATGAGCTTTGGAGGTCCCTTCCAGACCCTAACAATATGGGCACATTGCTGTCTCATAGCTTAAGAAGGCTTTTTCATCATCGCTTGAGTATTTACTTTCACAAGACAAATGTATTTAACAACATATACCACAAGAACTTAAAGACACCGATAGGATGATGTTGCTTTACCTTTCAGAAACACATTTGTAAATGTCCACAGACACATAAGATTTCTAAAGAGTTAATAAAGCTCTACCAGGCAATCAAATAGTCTTATCACTTAGGTATGATGCACAGGGTCACAGCAACATGGGGAAACAAAAACTCTTTGGCAAAACAGATCCATGTTATCCTTTTAACATGATAATAAAAAGGTAATAAACAATAACCGCCAAGTTCCACTAGAGCTGAAACCTTGTTTAATTCACATTAGCACCTGAAACATTATTTAATTCAGATGTTTATCTGAATTTAGTCAACCTATTCAGGTATAAGGAGGCACAAAGATGATTAAAGGAATGGAACATCTCTGTTACAAGGAGAGCCTGAGGGAGCTGGAGCTGTGCTGCTGGGAGAGGAGGAGACTGAGAGGTGACTTCAGCAATGGTTATAAAGATGTAAAGGTGAGTGCCAGGAGGCTGGAGCCAGGCTCTGCTGGGTGATGCCCAGTGCCAGGACAAGGAGCAATGGGTAGAAGCTGAGGCATAGGAAGTTTTATTTCAACATGAAGAGGATTTTTTTCCCTGTGAGGGTGACAGAACCCTGGAGAAGGCTGCCCAAGAGGGTTGTATAGTCTCCCTCTCTGGAGCTATTCAAGAGCTACCTGGATGTGTTCCTGTGTGATCTGATGTAGGTGATGCTGCTTTGGCAGGGGGTTGGACTGGATGAGCTTTTGGGGTCCCTTCCAACCCCTGACATCCTGTGAGCCTGTGCATACCTGTGTTTGCATAGAAATTCAAATTTAATCAAATGTTGGTGCCTCCTGGGGAAAGGGAACCTCCAATGCAGTGCAAACAAAGGCAGAGAAATAGGAACAGTGGTGGAGCAAATTTCAGATTAAAAAAATTAAAAAATATTTTTAAAACCCCTTTGCTCCTGGGAAATTCAGCTATTTCTTGACTCTTTTTACATCTTGATGCAGCATGAAGGCTCACTCTTCATGGAGTGTGTTGTCTGTGGCAGCAAAATACATATCTCCCTATCCCTGATCATTATCTGGAAGGGAGATTAAAAAAAGAACAGCAAAGCAAACATCTGCAGGACTCTCTCATTTAAAAAGATTAACTCTAATATAAAATTACTTTATCTTGTCTTGCAACTATTTGGAAACTCATTAAATTTACAACAGTCACTTCATATGGAAATTACTTCTCTCCCCTGAAGAGGCTGTTAACTGTAGTCACGTATTGCATGCTCCATGGTTATATTGCAGTCACACAACTTTAGAGGTTGGAAGGGACCTCCAGAAAGCATCCAGTCCAAACCCCCCTACCAAAGCAACATCACTCAGGGCAGTCCACACAGGAATGCACCCAGGTGTGTTTGGAAAAGCTCCAGAGAAGGAGCCTCCACAACCTCTCTGGGCAGCCTGCTCCAGGGCTCTGGCACCCTCACTGGAAAGTTTCTCCTCATGTGGAGCTGAATCCTTCTCTGTTGCAGTTTGTATCCATTGCTCCTTGGCTTATTGCTGTGCATCACCCAAGAGAGCTTGGCCCCTCCACTTGCCCCCCAGCCCTCAGCTATTGATAGACATTGCTCAGATCCCCTCTCAGCCTTCTATTCTCCAGACTGACCAGACCCAGGGCCCTCAGGCTCTCTCCATAGGGAAGATGCCCAAGTCCCCCTGTGCTGGTTTGAGGCTAATTGGAGTATTTTACTGAGAGAAATTAAATCCTTAGCTGAGAGCAGAAAGGAAAACAAGAACAGTAGCCTGTATCACTCATTCTTCTGCTGAGAAGCACTACTCACAATATGGCTCAGACACTCACTGTTCACACACTGCTCAGATCCTTCCCAGTTGTTCTGCTCCTTCACTGGGGCGGTCTGTGGTTGCTTCTGCCTTAACTCTAATCTGACCCAACCCTCTATTTCCCCTAACCTCCTTGTTATCTTTTTGACTTCTCACCTCAGATCTCTCCAGATTTATCACATGAGCTGTATGGGGATTGATCTGGTTATGGCTGAAAGAAGGGAAAGAGGGGGGAAAGGTGGGGGGAGNTTTCAGGAGTCTCCTGGCAGTCTGA
>WBNM01041248.1:0-25848 GCA_013399055.1 Ramphastos sulfuratus
TCCATGTCCTTCCTGTACTGGAGACTCCAGAACTGTACGAATCATTTCCCAAGGGAAGCAGTGGATTGCCCTACATTGGACAGTTTGAAGACTCAACTTGACAGGGTGCTGGGCCAGCTCATTTCAACTCTAATGTTATCTGGAAAGGTCATCTGGTCTAATGGACCACATGATCCTTGAAGTCCCTTCCAGCCTGGCATTCTATGGTTCTTACCCTAGGTAGACATAGAGGACAACTGAGCAGTTTCCCTTGCAAAAGATTTGAAAACTTTTTTGTCTTTTTGAGAGCCACTTTTGTCTAGAACAGAGTTTCTTATCCTGTGAATATCATCTGGTGCTCTTCTGCCGACTGTTTGGTCTAGCCCACACTGGAAGTATTCAGTTAGCTTTAATTCAGCCATTTGATATGCCACTGGCAGGTCCTTATTACAAGGGATCCTGAGGGGTTTTTTTTTATTATTATTACTTTTCTGACATTAAGCAAATCTCTATTTTCAACTGACATCAGTTACCTACTTGAGGAAATTGCTCTGAAGTAGGGTGTGAATTTAGAGTGCAACAATTCCTGAGCCCTGGTGGGGAAACTCGTCTTACACAATCAGTCAGAGAGATAAAGGACCTTGTTGGAGGTGATTGCAGTTATTTTAGTGGGATTTGCTGCTGAAATTATGGCTGCCTCTGTAGCAGCTGTTCAAAGTCACCTTCAGCGAGCTGCTCTCCTCTCTGGTGGGACTTTGTGTGGCTTGGAGGCTTCTTGTCTCCATGCATTGGCTGTCTGTGAGAGGAAATGTGGCCACAGCCTGGGCTTCATACTCCTAGGAATGCTCTAGATGTCTGGGATGAGCTGATGCTTCCTTGCCAGCATAATTCTGGAGAAACTTCACTCATCTCTGAAAGCTCCGAAGCCAGCCAGCTGAATACACAAATTTAGAAGGAGCTTCCAGCAGAATGAAGGCTGTAACATCACTCGAGAAGTAAAAACCTTCTGGATTAACCAGACTACCTGTGAGCTGAGAATCAAGCCTTTTAGTTACCATGGCAGAAGTACAACAGCAAAAAAAAAAAAAAAAAAAAAAAAAAAAAAAGATGTAGTGTGGGATTTTTTTCCCCCTTCTTTGATGTCCCTGCTGTAGTAATTTTAAATCTCTTTATGCTACCAGCAGCCTGATTCACAGAATTTTAGAAGAATGGTCTCATCAGCTGTGTTTGGACTTTGTTAGCTGTCACATGCTGCCTGGAAAAGGTAGCCACTGGCAGCAAAATGAAGTAACAGCAAACTTTTTTTGGGAGCACTGTATTGAGAGGTGAGAATGGAAAGATTGGGGTGAGATTTAACTAAGCCATTGATGGAGT
Organism: Ramphastos sulfuratus; assembly: GCA_013399055.1. NCBI lineage: Eukaryota > Metazoa > Chordata > Aves > Piciformes > Ramphastidae > Ramphastos > Ramphastos sulfuratus. The sequence goes on from WBNM01041248.1 coordinate 1,354, forward strand.
GATGTGTCTAAAGAAAGCAATAAATCTTTCTCAGACGTGCTCCAGTTTAATCAGCAGCAGCAAGGCAAAGCTCCCATCTGTAGCAGTGAAGCATACACCCACCAGAGAGGGGAAGGCAAAAGAGGTTGTGGTTTCTTTGTGATACTGGTGTAATTGTCAGTCTCTTAAATTCCTGTACTAAAGTCAGGCTTTGTAATTAACTGAGCTGAGCTACCAGCTTCTCAGGACAGGTCTAGGAATAACCTCTTGGCTGTGAAAACCTTCCCCAAATGGGAACATTGTAATTGAGCTCCTGTTATGCACGAATTAGCTTGGCTCCCTACAAGGCTCCTGTGGTGAGCAGTGTCATCAGCTCACCTACAGATGCTGAGATTTCAGACCTTAATCATAGAATCATAGAATGGTAAGCTTGGAAGGAACCTCAAGGATCNTTGTGGCCCTCCTTTGGACCCACTCCAACAGTTCCATGTCTTTCCTGTGCTGGGGGCTCCAGAGCTGTATACAGGACTCCAGATGGGGTCTGACAAGAGCAGAGTAAAGGCCACAACATTTCTAGGCCAACCTCCATTCCCTGGGAAAACAGAGCACATGATCCATGGTTGGATTGGGAGACGTCCTACTGTTCACATCAGATGGGAACAGCTTCTTGTCAGTGACCCAGAGTGTGTGCTATGCCAACAAATGTCTGGAATAACAGTGACAGAATCAATCACAGAATCAACAAGAGTGGTAGAGCTCGGAAGGGACCTCTGGAGATCATCTCTATTCCAACCCCCCCACCAAAGCAGAGTCATCTAGGGCAGACCACTCAGAACATGTCCTAGTGGGTTTTTAAAGTCTCCAGAGAAGAAGACTCCACAACTTCTCTAGGCAGCCTGCTGCAGGGCTCCAGCAGAGCAAAGAAGTTCTTCCTCATGTTAGAGGTGGAACTTGTGTGTTGCAGTTGTATGTGCTGTCCATTGTCCTATTACTGAAAAGAGACTGATTTCATCAGTCTTGTCATCATCCTTACTGTATTTGTAAGTGTTGAGCAGAGCTCCTCTCAGTTTTTTTCTTCTTCAGCCTAAACAGCCTCAGGTCTCTTAACCTTTCCTCATCAGACAGGTGTTCCAGTCCCTTCAGCATCCTCATAGCCTCAGTTGGACTCTCTCCAGTAGTTTCCTTTCTCTCTCGAACTGGGCAACCCAGAACTGGACACAGTACTCCAGATGTGGTCTCACTGGGACAGAAGAACCACCCTTAACCTGCTGGTCACACTCTCCTTATTGCACCCTGGGACACTGGTGGCTCTCTTGCCCACTAGGACACTCTGCTCACTCTCTCCAGCAATGTGATCCACTAACTTTTGAAAATCCATACAGGCTTTGAGGTTGAGCATGAAATTCAGATAGAGACAGTGAGTGCTTCATTAACCATCAATACTGTGGTAAAAATCTTGTGCCTGAAACTGGGAGCTTTGCCTGTGAATACTCCTACTCCTTGGCAAAGACAGTCAGGACCATGTATCTTGATATAGGATGGTGGCAAATGCCAAATGTGTTCCTGCCTGATCTTCTCATGTCAGCTGCTGTTCTGCTTGAAGAGCTGTTGAGGAAATGAGGCAGGTTTTCATTGTGAAATTCTGAAGCACTAATTCAGAATGCTAATTCAATTGTCATACTAGCAGAGGTATCCTTGCCTGGTAAGATTATTAGAGGTGGAAAGAAATCAGGAAGGCTAGGATTTGTTCCAAGGAAGTCATATCCTTCTTATATTAAGTTGGATTGAGTAAATGCTTGTGCCTAAACCAGCATTCCACAGGCTCTCCCCATTACCTTCCCCCTCAAATCAGCCTTGTAGTGAATTCAGGGCTGGAAATCTGGTGAGGTTTTCACTGTCTCAAATAGTCTGAAAGTTTGGTGTAAGAATGGTCTCCATCTGGTTTACTTTTGACAGTTTTATTAACTTCACAGTGATCTTCTGGCTTCTGCTAGGCCTCTTTCCAAGTGCCATGCACATATGGTGGTCTTCATAGGGATGGCAGAGACCTGTCTGTGACATGTTTCCTTCTCCCACGTTTCCTAAGAGGCAGCATTTAATTGTTAGCCACTTTATTATATCTCCAAGTGCACAACTGCCAGGAGCTGTTTTGTATGGGAATTAAATATTTTAGATCTTGTAATATGCAGTTTCCTTAATTTTGTGTTTTCCTTTGACTTATCACTTCACACTTAACTATAAATAATAAACTACTTAGCTCATACATATCAATAAGGAAGTCTGTTAGAAGTGAGAGATTGCTTGCTTAATACCAACAAGTGCTTTGGAGAACATCAAATCCCCTGACAGGTAAGTGTTGCCACAAGGATTTATTTTGTTCAGGCTTTAACTAAAATAGCTTCAGTTGCATTTTGCTATTTAAGGATATTGAAGTAGAAGGTTATAGCACAATGATTTATAGATAGTAATTGCATTTCCCAACTTACCTCCTTCCAGAAATGAAATCACAGGATTCAATTTGTACTTCATCTTGAGCACAATAATGTCAATATTTGTATATTCATCAGTTTAACTAGAAAGTAGTTTTCTTTTGTTCCCCCACCACCGACGTATGGAAGTTTTAGGACACGTCCCAGTGTTCATTTTCTTTCTCTCCTCCTAAGGCAGGCAGAAATGTGGTTGTGTATTTGATGTATTTAGATGGTTAATTAAGAGGAGCATCTGGATTTTAAAGCAATAAGGGAAACACAGCAAAGATGTGTGTCTTTTGGTGTGGTTTTATGTGCTGTAGTATCCTCTGGGGAAGGGGAGGCTGAAAGGAGACCTCTTTGCTCTCTCTGATGCCCTGAAAGGAGACTGGAGTACAGTGGGGGTTGGTCTCTTCTCCCTAGTGCCAGGTGTCAGAACAAGAGGAAGTGGCCTCAAGTTACAGCAGGGGAGGTTTAGGTTGGTTGGATATTAGGAAACAATTCTTTGCTGCAAAAGTGATCAGGGAGTGGAACAGGCTGCCCAGGGAGGTGGTGAAGTTTCCATCCCTGGAGGTGTTGAAGAAACCTGTGGCCATGGCACTTTGGGACGTGGGTTAATGGCTGTGGTAGTTGTGTGTTGATGATTGGACTCCATGGCCTTAGGGGTCTTTTGCAACCAAAGTAATTCTATGATCAACTTCCTACAGCAACACTGAATCCTGAATTGTATGTGGAAGGTAAATCTTAATTAACTCAACTGCAGAGATAGCACACAATCAACTCTGGTATTTCACTTCTTTGATCAGACAAAATCAGGTTGGACTGAAGTAACAAAGCTCACCTTATTTGGACCACTTGACAGTGAATGTCACAGCACTGTGATGTGAGCTGAGCAACTTAGCTCACTTTCTGGTAGTGAAACAAAGAACAGAAAAATAAAATGATTTGGGTAAAATAATCAATCCAAGACAAGAAGATCGCTGGGGACCTTCTAAAGCTGAGCATGGAGCTTAGTGCTTCACTGAATCTAAGCAAGTTTCCACTCGTGTGCTGTAAATGGGTGGGTATATGCTACTTAAAATGGCAGACTCACTCCAAATGAAAAAGGCTAGGGGCTGAGGAAGGAATCATAGAATCACAGGATGCTATGACCTATGTGGCTTAAAACCATCCACATAATTTTCCAGTGTTCCCTTTGCTAATGGTGGTAGTAGAGTGGCTAATGTTGATAATAGAGTGGCTAATGTCACTAGTAGAGTGGCTAATGTCACTAGTAGAACAGCCCTAACTAGATAGCAGAACTAGAGTTGGGGCTGTTCAGCCTGGAGAAGAGAAGGCTCCAAGGAGACCTTACAGCAGCATTTCAGTGTCTGAAGGAGACCTACAAGAAAGGTGTGGAGGGCTTCAGAAGGCCTTGTAGTGATAGGATGTGGGACAGTGGTTTGAAACTAAATCAGCATAGACTTAGGTTGGACATTAGGAGGAATTTCTTTACGATGAAAGTGGTGAGGCACTGTTACAGGTTGCCCTGAGAGGTGGTGGAGGCTCCATCCCTGGAGACATTTGAGGTCAAATTTGATGGGGCTCTGAGCAGCCTGACCTAGTTGGGGATGTCTCTGTTGACTGCAAGGGAGTTAGACAAGATGCATTTGAGAGTCCCTTCCAGCCCGATGCATTCTGTGATTCTTTGAACAGAGTTCTCCTGACTCTCCTTCCCACTGCATCAATGCTCTCTTTTTTGCTGTGGAAGTTCTTCACANCTATGACCTATGTGGCTTAAAACCATCCACATAATTTTCCAGTGTTCCCTTTGCTAATGGTGGTAGTAGAGTGGCTAATGTTGATAATAGAGTGGCTAATGTCACTAGTAGAGTGGCTAATGTCACTAGTAGAACAGCCCTAACTAGATAGCAGAACTAGAGTTGGGGCTGTTCAGCCTGGAGAAGAGAAGGCTCCAAGGAGACCTTACAGCAGCATTTCAGTGTCTGAAGGAGACCTACAAGAAAGGTGTGGAGGGCTTCAGAAGGCCTTGTAGTGATAGGATGTGGGACAGTGGTTTGAAACTAAATCAGTGTAGACTTAGGTTGGACATTAGGAGGAATTTCTTTACGATGAAAGTGGTGAGGCACTGTTACAGGTTGCCCTGAGAGGTGGTGGAGGCTCCATCCCTGGAGACATTTGAGGTCAAATTTGATGGGGCTCTGAGCAGCCTGACCTAGTTGGGGATGTCTCTGTTGACTGCAAGGGAGTTAGACAAGATGCATTTGAGAGTCCCTTCCAGCCCGATGCATTCTGTGATTCTTTGAACAGAGTTCTCCTGACTCTCCTTCCCACTGCATCAATGCTCTCTTTTTTGCTGTGGAAGTTCTTCACAGAATCACAGAAACATCCAGGCTGGCAAAGCCCCTCAGGATCACCAGGTCCAACCTAGAACCCTACTTTACAAGATTCACCTTAAACCATATCCCTGAGCACCACACCCAAACCACCCTTAAACACACCCAGTCTGGGTGACTCCACCACCTCCCTGGGCAGCTCATTCCAGTCCCTGATCACTTTCTCCCTGAAAAACATTTTTTCCTAATGTCCAATCTAAACCTCCCCAACCTCAGCTTGAGGCCATTCCCTCTTGTTCTGTCTCCAATTACCTTTGTTGGCTTCCCAAGTTGTCCATACTTGAAACCACAGGCAGACCAACAGGCCAGGCTGAGAACTGTTGCTTCATATGGCTGGTGTCACAGCTATTTAGACGCTCGAAGTGTCTTTCAATTACCCACTTTTATTGGAATCTGTTGCTGAGGTCTGTGAGCCAAAACAAGGACTTTACTAAAAAAAAAAAAATAATAATAAATTGCTGGCTAATATTATTTGCATGGTAATTGCTTTGCAGTGCCTATTAAATCAGTGTTGCTGGCACCAGCTTTGTGATAGCAGAAGTAGGGATATTAATATACTGTGACAAAAAAGCTTTTCTCATTTTCTGTTTTTCAAATGAATGCCCATTTTCCCATGGCAGGGTTGGGTGGGAAATGTGTCCATTGTTACCCTCAGCTTCCTGGGATTTTGATGAGGGCTGGTGTGGGCACTGGAAGATCAATGATGTTTGCAGATGTTTAGGGGAATCATAGAACCACAGAATGGCTCAGGTTGGAGGGGACTGCAGAGATCTACTCCAGCCTGTCATCCATGGGCAGAGACACCTCTCAAGTAGACTTGGCTGCTCAAGGCCTCATCCAGCCTGGCCTTGAACACCCCCAAGGAGAGGTTGTTCACAACCACTTTGGGCAACCTATTCCACAGTCTCACCACCCTCACACTGAAGAACTGCTTCCTAAGATCCACTCTAACCCTGCTCTCCCTCAGCTTCAAACCACTCCCCCTTGTCCTGTCTCCAGACACCCTTTTGCAAAGTCCCTCTGCAGCCTTCCTGTAGGATCCCTTCAGGTCTTGCTAGGCAGCTCTAAGGTCCCCCCTGGCATCTTCTCCAGGCTGCACATCCTCAGCTCCCTCAGCCTGTCCTCATAGCAGAGCTGCTCCAACCCTTGCATCATCCTTATGGACCTCCTCTGAACTCACTCCAGTGGCTCTGTGTCCTTCTATGCTGGGGACACCAGAACCGGATTCAGTATTTGAGGTGGGCTCTCAGCAGAGAAGAGTCAAGGGGCAAAATCCCCTCTCTTGCCCTGCTGCCCACACTTCTCTTGCTGCAGCCTAGGATGGCAATTTCCCTTCTGGGCTGCCTGAGTGCTGCATGTTTAATGAGACTGCATCAGCTCCACTGTAGACATCTCAGCCCTTTGTGGCCCAGCTGATCTACTCAGCAGCAGAAAATCCAGCTTCTTTCCAGCTCAGAAATGATGAGGACATGTGCCATTCAGTGATCTGAGATGCCTGCCCTGCATCCTCAGCACAATTCATCTGCAACAGTGAAGCTGGTGAAGGCTCTAGAGCACAAATCCTGTGAGAAGCAGGTGAGGGAACTGGGGTTGTTCAGCCTGGAGAAAAGGCATTGGTCTCTTCTCCTGGTTACAAGCAACAGTAGAAGAGAAAACAACTTCAAGTTGCACCAGGGAAGGTTTAGGTTTGGACATCAAGGAAATGTCTTCACTGAACACTGAACAGATCCCTAGAGGTATTTAAAAGACCTGTAGATGTGGTACTGAAGGAAATGGTTTAGTGGTGGACTTGGCATTGCTGGGTTAATAGTTGGACTGGTTGGGTTTTTTTCCATCAGTTCTATGATTCTGTGCACGTGTGCTGGGTGCCCAGCACCTTCAGACCACACTGGATTTATTGTCCCTGGCTCCTTGGCAGCTGAGCACACACACAGTCATTTTGACACATCCAGATGGAATGGACTCCACAGCCATATTCTGGATGTCAGAGGTGTCCATATTTCCATCTGGGATTTTCAGGCAAGAAATACACAAGTCTCAGAGCTTTCTAATTGGGGATGTGTGAATCGATGGCGATCTCAGTTTGATTTCTCCCTGCAGAGCATTAATGATGATTATATAGGGTATAAGTTGTCTGGGAAGAGTCTTCTGAACCTGAGTGCATTTGTTAGGTCTGGGCACAACTCCTAGCTGGTTTTAGTAAACATTTGGTGGAGTTTAGGACTGTGAAAAATCAATCTTGCAGGAGCAATTTTTAACGTTGTGTAACACATTCTGCTTTAACCATTTCTCAGATGCCTCACTGCAAAGCTCTTTTGTCTGTAGTCCATCTTTGCAAACCATTATTTTTAGCTGCCATGGTTTAAAAATGTGACTGTAAAGACACTGGCACACATTTTCTATATGATTATTTTTCTTTTTTTTTTTCCTTTTCTTAAGTGCTACAGAGGACTCGCTGCAATTTGTAGCCAGAACTTAATTAATTATTAGGCATATGTAACTGTCAATCAATAATTTAGATACTTTTGGCTCACGGTTTTTTGGAATGGAGGGTGGTTGAAGAAGAGTGAACAAATATACCATCCCATCTGTTAGCCAAGCCACCTGGCACAAAATCATTTGGGGCATAATTATGCAGTTGGCAAGAGTTTTAAAAAAAAAAAAAAAAAAAAGTGAGAGAAGTGATTTCCAGAGTTTTAGTCCCAATTGATGCTTTACTTTGTAGTGATGGAAACCTGACTAATGCATCAAGGACCAGCTCTTTTTATTTTTTTTTTTCACACCTCTAAAGAAAATAACTCCTGTTCACCTTGCAAAAAATGCCTAACATGGACAAATATAGGAAGCAAGAGACAGGCGTGAAATCCTCCTGAGAGCATCAGCACAGGAGCCGAGTCGAAGCAGGTCTGTTGTTAGAAGCAGTCGAAAGGAGTCACGTAGGAGTTGCATCATTGTCCTTTTAATCTCTGTAGGAAGGAGCTTGGGACAATTTGGGAAATGACTTTTCCTTCTGGAATGTTTTTCTGAACTCTGGGGTTTACAAGACTGCTGCATCTGCAAATCTATTTTCCCATTCTTCCGATGATAACATTTCTTCTTTAATCCCCTGCAAGCACATATATAAGGCTTCACAAATTATATTGGAAATATAAAGACATTTGCTCTTCTTTAACTCCTGGAAGGGGAAAATAAACTTGTACAAGGTTATTATAGGTTAGCTGAAGCTTCTGACTCCTGGAAGGGGAGAACACACTCACACAAGGTTAGCTATAGGTTAGGTGAAACTTCTGAAGTAGGAGCAGATAGATACACAACTGAAAGAGGAAAATAACTTACCCCAACTCAGTGTTTGTTCCTGGTTGCAGGTAGTTCTCTGGGCAGCTGAACATCAGGCAGACGTTGCACAACAGTAGTGCATACACTGTTGTAAAGCTGGGTGAATGATGGCACAGGTTGCCCAGAGAACAATGGGGCAATGGGTTTAAACTGGCAGAGAGGAGATTGAAAGTGGATGTTAGGAGGAAGTTGTTTGCAGTGAGGGTGGTGAGACACTGGCACAGGTTGCCCAGGGAGGTTGTGGCTGCTCCCTCCCTGGCGGTGTTCAAGGCCAGGTTGGAGGAGGCCTTGAGTGACCTGTACTAGTGGGAGGTGTCCCTGCCTATGGCAGGGGGTTGGAACTAGATGATCCTTGAGGTCTCCTTCCAACCTTACCATTCTATAATTCTACATGGGGCACAGAGTGTTGAGGAGACACACCAGGAGACATGAGTGAGTCCTTTTTCACTAGAATCAGTGAGAATAGCAAACAGAACCTGCACCTTGTTGAGATGTTTTACTGTTTGCTATTCTTCAGAGTATGTGATCACACAATTCCAGCATGGTGGGGGTTGGAAGGGACCTCAGAAAATCACCCAGTCCAAAGCAGGGTTATTTAGAGCAGGTTGCACAGGATCACAATGTCCAGGTGAGTTTGGAATCTCTCTGAAGAAGGAAACTCCAGAGCCTCTCTGGGCAGCTTGGTCCAGGGCTCTGGCACACTCACAGCACAGTTTTTCCTTCTGTTTAAGTGAAAACCTCTCATGTCCCAGTTTGTGCCCATTTCCTCTTGTCCTCTCACTGGGAACTATTTAAAAGAGTCAGGCCCCATCTTCTTGTCCCCCACCACACTTGAGCTTTTGATCAGCATTGAGGAGATTCCCTCCAGGCTAAACAGCCCCAGAGCCCTCAGCCTTTCTTCCTCACAGACATCCTCCAGTTCCCTTAGCATGTCTGTAGCCTCTGCTGGAATTCCAGCAGTTCTCTGTCTCTCTTGAACTGGGGAGCCCAGAATATGACCCTGTACTCCAGATGTGGCCTCACCAGGGTAGAGCAAAAGGAAAGAAGAATCTCCCTTGACCTACTGGCCACACTCTTCTTCATGCACCACAGGAACCTTGTTGGCTTATGAAGGCACATTGCTGCCTCATGGTGACCTCTGTCACACCTAAACAATTTGCTGTCCTCCTGCATGACACAGAAAGACACAGGTGAAAATGTGCAGCTGAAAATGCAAAGAAAGGAGGTGATTGAGGTTTGTCTCATCTGTGAACAGGAAATACCTGCTCAGAAGAGTTTGCTTTGTTAAGGTTTGCTTCCTCCTGCTACATTATTGTGCTGCATTTTAGAGTCTAGGAAGGGACTATCCTTAGTTTTCATTCTTTGCATGGTCAGAGTCATTCAGTTATCATTCAGTTTAATTAAATGCCTTTTAAGATTTAATTTTCATGAAGGGGAAAATGATCTATTATTAACAGCATGATTGGATATTTTCTGTTTATGTGTGTGGGGTTTAGGTTTGTTGATTTTTTTTTTTCACTCTGGCAGATATTGGGGAAGAGCCTCTGAGATAACTTTAGTAATAAAAAAATGCCTCTGGTAGTCTGTACAATGTGTTATCTGTAATGAAAAAAAATAATGCTTGATATTGTTAATTAATAAGTGATGAATTGGACTGGAACCTGACACTTAATTTACCCCAGTAATGGCATTCAGGGGAAATCACAGATTACACGAGGTTGTCATTCTGAATAAGCTTCTTTTCTTCCACTGGTAGAAACTTTACAGCTCTTCAGCTGAGAATCAGGGGTTGCCTTTTGTCTAGTGTGAAGAGAAATCTAGGGAAAAAGGTATGTTTATTATTTGATAGAGTAAGATTGAGAAAAGGAAGTTCTATGTGTGGAAATAAAAGCTGATGAAGGGTCTGGAGAACAGGTCTTGTGAGGAGCAGCTGAGGGAGTTGTTTTGAGGGGAGACATCATTGCTCTGGCAGAAGTTGGTCTTTTCTCCCTAGTATCAGGTGATAGGACAAGAGGAAGTGGCCTGAAATTATGCCAGAGGAGGTTTAGTTTGGATACTAGGAAAAAAAAATATCACTGCAAGAGTGTTCAGGCATTGGCACAGGCTGCCCAGGGAGGTGGTGGAGTCACCATGCCTGGAGGTGTTCAAGAAACCTGTTAATGTAACACTTCAGGACATGGCTTAATGGCCCTGGTGGTGTTGAGTTGAGGGTTGGACTTGATGGTCCAACCAAACTTGATGCTTTCCAACCAAAACAACTCCATGATTCTGTGACCATGCATTTCCAGTATGCAGCTCAATGTTTTGTTGCAGAGTGGAGAACTCCCACCCAGTATGAGGTGCTCCAGGTCCCTCTTTTGCAGTCACTTCTGTAACTGCCAGATTTCCCTGTTTGCTTTTTTCCTTCTACTTGCACCCATCCTCATAGCACTCAAGTGCCTGCCTTTGTTTTTTAACTTATCTGCAGGGTTGCTTTATATTCTTATTCTTGAAACTGTCTTGACAGCAGCTCTGATGAATACAAGCGTTGTCTGAAATGGCATCAGTAAAGGATGGATTATCAGACTTGCTCTGACTGTGGATAGTAATTAATTAATTTTATGCTGGAAGAACAAATTGCTCACATTATTCTGTACAAATCATTTGAATAATCTGTTTTCTAAATATTCTTAATGAGGTAAAAGTATTAAAACACAGTGGAAATTGGTTCATTTTTTTTTTAATGTAAGATGTGAGAGTCATAGAATCATTTTGGTTGGAAAAGACCTTTCAGATCAGATCAAGTCCAACCATTCTTTATGTCTACAAAGGCTGATGCTAAACCATGTCCCTCAGCACCACATCTCTGCAGCTTTTCAGCACCTCCAGGGATGGGCATTCATCCTTCAGATAAATGGATAAAAAAGGAGATTTTTTTTTTTCCAGTTTTAGCAACTGTCCTACAGAAGACAGAGGAAGCAGTGACTGGCCAAGAGGAACCTGTGTATATTTTAAACATGGGGAAGTGAAGGGTTCATCAGGCCTCAGTTTCCCCAGGTGCCTGTAGCTGTGCAGGTTGGTTGGAAACACTGAAGTTCAGTGACTGGTCCATGAGTAAAAAATTAAAAGGACTGTTTCCACTACATGATGTGCATTGTCCCAGCTGCTGTTCCTAAAAACAAACAAACAAACAAGCTCTTTCTTCTTTTATGATCTAAAAAAAATTAAGCTTATATGTTACAAATTAAGTCAGTATTCCCATTTCTGTACAACTCTTTTTCTAATGCCTATTTTCTTGTGCATCAGCAATGTCTTGTACTATCAGGGATTCATATCATTTAGATTGGAAGGGATCTTAAGTTCATCCAGTTCCAACTCCCCTGCCATGGGCAGGGACACCTCCCACCAACCCAGGTCGTTCAAGACCCCATCCAACCTGGCCTTGGACACTTCCAGGGAGGTGACATCCACAACCACCTTGGGCAACCTGTGTCAGTGTCTCAGCACTCTCACTGGAAAGAATCTATTCCTAATCTCCAGTCTAAATCTGCCCTCCTCAAGCTTCAATCCATTCCCCCTACCTCTCTCTCCCAGCCCTTATCAAAAGTCCCTCCCCACCTCTTCTGCAGCCAGGTACTGGAAGGCTGCTCTGAAGGTCTCCCTGGAGCCTTCGCTTCTCCAGACCAAACAGCCCCAACTCAAAGTTTGTTTTTTAGTGTATGAAGATTTCTGATGCTGTAGTATGTGTGGATCCCTGTCAGACTCCATAGCCTTTTCCTGCAGGTAGGTACCAGTTCATCACCCAAAAAAAACCAACCCTCTGCTGTAACCCAGCTCCTGTGCTCACTAACGCCAAGAAACAGCGAAGAAAGGCAGCAGGCAGTTTAACGAAGAATAGCAAATAATATTATAAAGGGAAGCAGCGTGAAATGGTGCGGGGAATAAGGAGGAGAAGGGTGGATGTGCTTGTTTTAAACCCAATCGCATTTCCCCTTGGGGATGCGACATTAATTTCGCAGCAGCCTCGGACTGACCACTAGAGGGCGCTGGGCCCACGTTTTGCTTTGTGCTGCAGTTCAGGGCCAGTTGCTTTGACTCTCCTTAGATGCAAACTTTCCCAAATCATTCACTCTCCTACCCTTAGCCTTCTTTAGCAGTTATATCACTCTCTAACTTATCCTTAACAGGCCCCGGGACAGGTTTCTAACTGAAGGCACAGCAGTGATTTCCGTCAAGCTGTTTAATTTCTTGAGAGCTGTTCCCTTCCATACACATTTGTTATCCCCCTTTTTTTCCCCCTTTTTTTTCCTGTTTTTTTTTTTCTTTATTTTTTTCCTGTTTTTTTCCTGTTTTGTTTTTTTTTTTTCTTTTTCCCCTCTGCACACTCAGCAGAGATTTTCAGTGCACTCTCCAGAAAGGCAGTGGTCTGATTGTTGAATACAACTTAACATCTCTGAGACACGGCTGAACAGTTTGCCTTACATCTTGCTTTAGCTTTGTGTTTGGCAATCAGAAATTCATTCATCAGAGCTTATCCAATCCTCAGCCTTTGGAAGTCCTTTTGCACATCCTCATGATTTCCATGACTTTTTACAATATAAATAATCTACCATTTGAAAAATGCTGTAGGATTCCTGCTTGTAGCTAGAATGATTCAGCAGCTCTGGCCTTGGGACCATGCTGTGCTCTGGTTTTTCACTGTATTGAGCAAAAGGCTGCTGTATTTTTTGTTGTGCTTTAGCTGATTTTCTGTGACCGTGGAGCATGACTTATTTATGGGAAACTGATTATCTTTTAAAGCCATTTTGCCAAAGCTCTTTAGTAGTCCAAATGTAAACCTGCCTGTTTTGTACACCACTTCTCTTCATATTGCTATGGTCTTCCAAAAGTTCAGGGCTGCAAGTTGTTACAGAACCATGATGTTATTCCAACTGATAAAACTGTGGACCAGTTTGTCCCTATTATGTGGTATTGCAGACCTTAATAAGTCTTGAAATGAACTTAGCTAGTAAGGAAAGACTTGGCAGTCCTCTCTCTCTAATCAATTCTAGAAGAGGGGAAGTGCAGTGTGGTTTATTTATTCTGGTTTTAGTGCTTTCACCAGGAATCTCTTTTTACCAGCTTCTCTACTTAACTTTCTGCATTGTTGTGTGAAATTGTGCCAGGGGAGGCTTAGGTTCGAGATTAGGAAAAAAGTCTTTGCTGCAAGAGTGGTCAGGCAGTGGAACAGACTGCCCAGGGAGGTGGTGGAGTCACCATCCTTGGAGGTGTTCAAGAAACATGTGGCCATGGCACTCTGGGACATGGTTTTGATGGCTATGATGGCCTTAGGTTGATGGTTGGACTCAGTGATCTTAGAGGTCTCTTCCACTCCTACGATTCTATGAACTATTAGTTCCCAGTTAGTAACATCTCTGTTACTTAGAAACAATAGATCTGAGGTAGATTTTAGTGTTTGCTTCAAGCTGGATTTTTTTCAGGACTTATTAATCAAATCTTCATTAAGAATTATCATTACAGCCATAGTTTGACTCCTTTGCCAATAAAATATTACAGATTTGTGCTAGATGGGAAAACACAACTAGGGGAAAAAAGAAAGAGTATAACTTTATAAAACTACTTAAGGGAACTTTATATGAAGATCTTAACTCCACCAGCTAGAATAACTTAATGTAGCCCTTAACAATTGCTGATATCAGGGGAATACATTCACAAACCCAAGACAAGAAGGTTTTACTGCAAGCTGGAAGTGCCACCCCATGAAACAAAACAACAAACAACTGTTGGCTTAGCATTAATCACATAAAGCAACAATTGCAGCCTCTGAGGGGCCACTTCTGTGGAAAACAGCAACAAAATAGTGAAGATTTTCAAATATTACACCAAAAATGCCCTTGTGACAGAGCAAAGGTAGGCAGAGGAGTGAGCTCAGGGTCCAGCTTCATCAGATTTTGTGGATTGCTGTCAATACAATAGAATCATAGAATCATTGAGGTTGAAAAAGACCACCAAAGCCACTGAGTCCAACTGTTATCACTTCCAAGTCCATCACTAAACTATGTCCCTAAGTGCCACATCTACACATGTTTTGGATGCTTCCAGGCATGGGGATGCCATCCCTTCCCTGGGCAGCATGGTTGTATGCACTCATTTTGTCATCAGCTATCACCACAGTGCTTTGTTATCCCTTGATGAGCATCTCCAGAGCCGATTATCCCCTAATTCTCTCTCTCATTAATTGAGTATGGGCACTCTCCCTTGTTCAATTTTCCTCCTGCCTTTTCAGCAGTGATTTTGAGCAACCTGCTCTGGTTGCAGATGTCCTTTTCTTTGGCAGAGGGGTTGAGCTAGATGACCTTGAAAGGTCTCTTCCAACCAAAACCATTCTATGACTCCATGATTCTCTATCCCATGTAATTCACCTTTCTGCAGTCAATGCTTGATGGCCTCCACCTTCTGCAAGCTTCAACACTGTCCCATGCAGTGTGCTTTTTTGGGTTTGGTTTAGTTTGGTTTGGTTTGGTTTTCATTTTGTTTTGATTTGGTTTGGTTTGGTTTGGTTTGTGGCTAATTTATTTTTATTTTTTGTCCCCATAGAGAGTATGGCAGAGGAGTTTTTTTCCACTTATTTATTGTCTCCATTATTTCTTTGTTTTTTCAGGCCATAGGATTCACATTCAATTCATTAGACTACAGCAATTACATAAGAAATTCATTACATCCACTTGTTGTTTGGATCTGACAGCATCACTGGGGCCTGGGCTGTTTGTGTGGGGGAGTTACGGCGCAAGGGCAGGGCGTGTGAAGGTGGAGGCAGCTGCATATGCCAGGAAAGAAATACAGAATGTCCAATGTGGAGTGACATTTACATGAAATTAAGGTAAACATCTGGCATGCAGTAGCCTCTTTAACGTGGGGATTGCAAACCTTTTAACAGCAGCCACAAATTTCTGTTTGCTGTTTGAAAATTGCTCTGGGAAATAAGCTGGATCCAAGAAGGAAATTTTCTGTCAAGATAAACTTTAGTATGGAGCCAAGTTTAGGGGGGGGGAAAATAGAGGGGGAAGAAAATCATCCCTAAGTGGTTTATCTCATTATTATTAACATTCTTTATTAATTATCAGTCCTCTGTAGCAAGCCTGACTGGCAGTGGAGGCTCTGAACTAAAGACAGATTCAGGTTTACTCCCAGGAGGTCACTTTACCTCTCAGCTTGCAAAGAGGGTTGGTAGCAGTTGTGTTTGAAAGGGCTGGCAGTGGTTAAAGGGAGCAAAACCTCTGCAGTTCAGTAGCCATGGACTGCTCATGCAGTTTAGCTTGCCATTTGCAGAGTCTTCCACTTGCCCCCTATCCTTTATGATTCATTTTGCCTGTGAGGTTCTGGGGATGAAAAATGGGAGAGCAGATGAGGAGGGACAAAAATTAGTAGGCAAGTAGATATTTCAAGGCATATTCAGAACCCTCTTTTCAGTTTGAGTCTGCCAGCTATGAGGAGGATGTTTGCTGAGACCTTTTTGTGACCACTGAGGTTCAGAGGTGTGCTGCTTTAGAGAGATTCGGGCTGGATAAACTGCACTGCCTTCCTTAGATGAGCCCTTAAATCAGTCTGATATGTCCAAGCATGGGGTTTGTAATCTTGGATTTTACTGAAAATGCAATTAATGGTCCTTTCTTTGGTGTCCTGCTCTGGTTTGCTGTAAGGAGAAAGGTGCAACTCAAAAGGAAATAAGGAAAAAAAGAGAAGAGGAAAAAAAAAAAAGGAAAAAAAAAGAAAAAAAGGGGAAAAAAAGAAAAAAGAAAAAGGAAAAAAGGGAGAAAAAAAAAGCAGAAGAAGGAAAAAAAAAAAAGCCAGAATAAAATCTGTAATAAATGAAGGACTGGGCTTAGTGTCTGCCCGTGTCAGTCAGAGCAATCTGCTGTGCTAGAAAACAGTAATTCAGTGATGATGTAGATTTTTATACTTACCTATTACCCTTGGAAATCTTGGCTTTATTCTTTGTGAGCTCAGAAATGGAACCGAACTGGTCATGTTCCCATAGCAGCCGTGTTGAAAGACATCTTTCTGGCGTAGTTACTGTGTCTGGTGAGGATGTGAAGAACATGAGAGCAGCGAAATGGTTTAAAATAAAAAGTGCCTTAGCAGGGCAGCGTGCGCTGTTTGCCATGCACAGGCACATGGAATATCATCCCTTAGCCTCCGCTAATTGTCCCTGTAAGTGATGGACATGTTGGGATTCGGGGTGGGGGAGGAAGGAAGGTGAAAAAGCTGCTGTTTATTTTACACCGAATTTCATCTCTTGTAATGCAAATCTGGCCACTTTGAACTCCCAACTCCTCTCGGCGCAGCCTTCGCCTTTGCCTGCCTCACTCCCCTGTCACACCGGCGAAGGCAAAGAGGAGCAGTTAATAGCTATAAAGGCTGAATAATTGTGTCGGAATGCCAACAAGTGACGTGGTCTTTGTAACGAAACCAATTGCCCCTTCCTCGCGGAAATACAGATTTCGTTGCAAATCTCTTCACTTGAGAGCAGGCACACTGCAACCGAAGCACAGTGCTCTGCAGCATGCAGCTCGGATCTTCGCAGCCACCCACCCAATTACAGGCTGTGTCTTGCCAGCAGAAGGTTGTTGCTTGGTTTCTGTCATATTTTTGTACCCTTACTTTCCTCTACATAACTTCAGAGGTAGACTGTGCTTACTCCTTTCCTTCCACTATTTTTTTTTTCATGCTGTAAAAAGAAAAAAAAACCAAACATCGTAATAATTGGCTGGTCTAGGAAGTCTTTACATAGCTCAAAATGTGATTGATTTCTTTATTTATTTTTAAATGTTACGTAGAATGTACTCTGAATAGTTGTTCCTAATACCTTAATAGCTCTGGGTTTATGTCAGTAATTATATCAAAGGTTAATCTTTAAATCACCAACGTTTCCTCAATTCCTAATCAACTTCATGCTTGGAAAGGAACCTGTGGAACTGCTCAGTTTGTTAATATTAGGCTGGGCTGAGCAGATCAAGGCAAAGCATAACCTTGGTGCATAATGATAAGTTGACACAGCAAAAAATACCTCCCATCTGTTTGTCATAATAGCTGTGGATATGAAAGCTGAATATGAGGGAGAATGAGTGTAGATATAATTAGCAGGAGAATCTGCTATAGCTTGAGATCGCCCATCTCAGTAGATGAAGGTTTCTTAAGGGATGGGGGGACATCTAAAAAAAAAAAAAAAAACAAAACAAAAAAGAGAGAGTATGGGATAGGAGAGAATGATTTTCTGGAAAGGCTGTGGTGAGCTGTGGTAGGATAGCCAAGAAGTCCAGACAATTAAAAAAATTTAAAAAACAAGTGGAAGAGGCAAAGGACATGATGGCTATGGGGACGTTGTGCTGCTAGGGAAGGGGGAGGTGGCAGAGGAAATGATGAGGGTGCCTCTGTGTCTGGAAAGGGATGGCCCTCTGCAAGTGAGGGTGGCTGGGAGCTTGAAAGGACAAGGAGAAAGAGGGAGAGTCTCTGGGTATCCTCAAAACTCTGCTCTTGTCCTTGCCACAGTGTCAATACAGGAGCTGAAGGCACTGAAAAATCTCATTTTCCATCTGTGCTCTGTGGTTCCCTTACCTTGGCATTGGCTCTCATCTTCCCTTTCTTTCACCATGTCTCCTCACCCTTTCCTTTTCTTTCTTGCTCAGGGAAGCTATTTAGTGTTGTATCCTCCTTTCCAGAAGCTGTTTCATCCCTGCTTGCACAGTTTTTAGAACTGCTTTCTCCACCCACCCTCAGCCTTGGTTTTTCATCTGTGCTAGTCCTTTAGATTTACCATCTTAAAAAAAGGAAAGGCAAAAGCATCCAGTATCAGCCTGATGTCGTTGTCCTTAGTCCAGTCTTTTCTCTCATTTTTTTGTCTCCTCTTAATTTCTTTTATTATTATTACTGTTATTATTATAATAGCACTAGAAATAAGCTTTCTAATTAAATGTTCCTTCTTATTTGCCATTCCCAATACCAGTGGAGAAGCTGGGGGAAAGGGGAGGGGTGTTCAGAGTGTCCTTTTGCTATCAGTGCAGAATGAGACACGTACCAGAAACAAATTTAGTCCATCTCAAAAGCAAATGAGGGGCTTTTTTATCAGAACCAAAGAAAATTAACAAATGGGCTCATTTTCAAGTGCCCCCTCAATGCCTTAGCCATAAAAACATACAGAATGTATTAAAGCATACAAAAATATCCTTAGGTATCATTAATGCTCTCTCTCTCTGGCACACGAATGCAAGGCAGTTATGAACCAGGCATGGATCTGCATCTTCAGGCTGGTACAGAGCATCTAACAGTGCTCAGACAGTGTGGTAAAGGAGGGAATTTGCAGCTTTAACACAGAATTTCTTTGTATTTTATATATTCAGGCCAGAAACAGAATGTGGTACATGAGCATTGATTCTGTGGTTTCATATCATTATTTTTTTTTCTTTTTTTTTTTTAAAGTAGTACAGAAAGGAAGAAAAAAAGACAAAAAGGAAAAGAAATCATCCCTTATATACATTCAAATCATACACAGCAACAGTTCCTTCATCACTGAGTGCACTGTGAGTGTGTATTGATGTTAGCAGCAAGAAATTGCATATTAGAGATCTCTGACACAGGTAGCATTAATCATCCTCACAAAAGGTGGTTCTTTTGCCTGCCTTTCACCCTGTCTTGCTTGTTAAAAGACAAATATAAAGAAAATAATATTCATTACCTAATTAAAAAAAAAAAAAGGGAGATTAGTCCTATTGAAGTGGAGCATTAAAAGGAGAATATTGAAGATATGTTCCTTCCTTTGATATTCCCCAAGCATCTCCTGAGCAACAAAGTGTCACAACTAACCCCAAAACCATGTTTTTAGTTGTTATTTTTTTTCCCCTCCTTCCTTTTGAATTTGGAGCCATTTCAGAGCCCAGAACAAGGGCACAGGAAGAGAGGCAATGAGATATCTCAGGACAGTCAGTGAACATGAAATTTGGAAGAAAGACTTAAGGAAAATTTGTCCCTGCAGTGGCTATAAATGCAGTTCAGCTGTAATAACTCTCATCTCTACCAATGCAAGCAGCCTGGAGCAGGATGAGGAAGTGGATTTGCAGTAGCTGAATTGATATTAAATCCTTGCCCCTTCATTGCTCTATTACCCACATATTGCTTGTGTAAACTCTCAGGCTAGACGTGGGCACCCTGTGGAGTGCCTTCGTGCCACGTAACGGCAGTGACACCCCTCTTCCCACCAGTAAACATTCAGGGGGTCTCCAGACACTCTCTGGAGATCTTGAGGAGGCTGTCTCTTGCAGATATTGCCCTCAGAAGAGATTTCTGCATGAAGATTTTGAAATGTACAATTTCCTGAGGTTTGCCAAGTGCTGTGCTCTGTATGGAGGATCCATCCATCACCCTGCTAAGGGCAGCAAGTCACTGGTGGTCATCACCTCACTTCAGGAGAAATGGCAACAGGCAATACCAAAAATCAGCTCTCACTTAGGAAATCACTGCACCTTTAGAGAAAAATGTTCTGTTCAGCTTACTGGAGCTGTCAGTGCAAGATGCATGAAGCACAGAGGTGAATAAATTCCACGGGCAGAATTGCTCACGTCTATGCAAACGTTGCTGGAGGTTGCTAACACCAATAAACAGCAGGAATCATTCCAGAGGGGTACAGCCACTGGTGTGCCTCACATACAGCCCACAAAGATGCTGAAAATACCTTGAAACACAACCGTTGGGGTGATTGTTTGTCAATAGCAGTCTTGCTTCAGGTTTACAGGGCAAAACTACGACTGCACTAATCTCTTTCCTTATAGCAACAGGGGGGCACTACAGAAATAAAGTCATTCATAGATCTTGTTTTTATTATTATTATTACTACTATTTACCAGAAGCAGACAATATTTTTTAACAACCTGAGTTGTTTTTTGGAAGCTTGCTGACAACTGACTGTAATTAGTCCTTCGGGCTACAGTGCTGCATGTTGCTTTGAGGAACACCCAACGTAGTCCAAAGTTAGAGAGCAAATGCTCCACACTTTAATTGCCTGTTGAGTTCAGAGAACAGTTTAATGGGGAAAACACATCCAGCCTGGGCTTCAGTTGGCATGGCAGAAAGTATTTTCTCTTAAAATAGGATCAGGTACCCAAGGAGACAAGGGGCCGTGGACCTACTGTTAGGTTCCTAAGTGGACACTCAAGCCCTCAGGTCACTTGGGAGTTTTGTGGTGGGTCAGGCCCTTGTGGGTTTGAGGCACAGAAGCAGAAATGTGCATTTTTTTAAAAAAAAAAAAAAAAAAAAAAGAAAAAAGAAAAACCTGGTTTGTACAGTCCTAGCTTGTTGCAAAGCTATGGCTGAATTTTCAGTGGCTTTAGTAAAATAATAATAATAAAAAAACCCCCAACAAAACAGCTGATTTAAATTTCATTTTCTATGCAAAATTCCTTGCCCAATGCATCATCTCAGTGCTTTCACAGATTGCATTGTAGCCTCACTAAATAACCATTTTGATTAAGAGGCTGTTGTCATCTTTAATATTAAACAGGATGAGATGTACCAAATAGAGGAAAAATAAGTTCTGACCTTTTCAAAATAGTGTCAGTCAGCCCAAAATATAAAATTCACTCTTTGCATTCAAAATTAATAGCTCAAACCTGCTGTGCAGGGAAGGAAATGGTTTATTCTCTGCCTATTTTCTGCTTTATGAGCCTGCTTTAGAGTAGGTGGCACTTCAATGCTGTAAGAAAAAGCAAAATCCTTGTGGTAAATTGAAATATATGTTAGATTTTAGGATATTTTTCTTCTGCTGGTGGTAACCTAAGGCTGGAGAAGCCTGTCCAAAGCACAGACATGTTTCCCAATTCATTACCTGTAACATTTCATTACCATCTAATGCTGTCTGAAGGAAATGTTGAGATGTTATAATGCTACCTCATCTTCGTTAGCATGAGAGGAGCTGTTGAAGATCAGTTGAGTAGGTTGTTCACATAGTGGAATGAAAACTCCAACGTACAAGGCAAGGGAGCCTTTCTTTAAGGGCAGTCCAGCAGAGCAGCTGTTTGAGCCTACATTATTAAACAACTGCCCATACCCAGCAGTTCCATTGATCAGTGCTTAGTAAGGAGGGCTCCTCTGCACTCAGCCTCTGCTGAGTTTCAGGGTTGCTAGTGAAGGCTGATGGTGAAAGTGAGGGACGTGAGACAGGCTCTGCTAGCAGTTTGCTCCGGGACCCAGAAGTACTCTCTAATAACTCTCTGTCTTGCTCTGCCAGTGTCACAGCTGAGGTTTTACTCTTGAGGGACACCCAGGTTTCACCACTGACACAGCTTTTGCCCTTCTCCATTCACCATGGCACCACAGTGCACAGAGAAAGGGTTTCTCTGCTCTGGGCATATCTCAAAACAAGCAGAAAAGTGGGCACATCTAGTAAAAAGGGGGTTATCCTTTTTTAAAAAATACTTTTTAATGTTAAAGACATTTTGGCAGTGTTTGGGTTTTGTTATTTGTTGGGTTTTGTTTTCAGTGAGACTTTTGGGTACAAAATACTTTTAGGGGTAATGATGCAGTTTGTATGGATCTTAGGGCAGCTACCAAGCAAGCTGTACTCAAACATCCTCAGAAACCCTGTCCCAGGGACACTGTCAAAACTTTGAACCTTTCTGAGGGGCACAAGCTCCTTGTACTGACATCCAGTTACAGGCAGCACATCAACAACAACAACAACAACAAAAATCTATTTCCAGTGTCATGCTTCGTATCTTCAGTCCCATGATGGACGTGAATGTGTAGTAGTTACAATGTGAAGCCATCTGGTTGAGTTAAAAGCTTAAGCTTTCTATTTTACCTGGCTTCTTTGCTTCTAGGCTCTCATTTCAAAACTCAGTATGAAGAGAAAAAATAAAAATAAAATAAATAAAAAAATAGGTTAAACTGTTGCATTTTGTATACAGGGAACAATTCAGGTAATGTACACCAGTCTGTAAAAACTGTAAATGCTATTTTTTTTTTTTTTTTTTAAAAGTTTTTTTTGTTTTCAAAAGATCAATAATTGGTACCTCTTTTTTTCCTTTTTTTTTCTTTTTTTTTTTTCTTTTTTGTTTTACACTCTCAGATTCCTGAATATTGACAGATCTTCAAAGGGAGTATTAGCATATGAAATCTTAAGATTGACTGTCCTGAAGGTTTTTAAGACCCGATAAAGCTAAAATATCAAGTCTTTTGGACAGTCCCTCTTAACAATTTCGGCAGAGGAGAGCGTCAGAAACCACCAGCAATNGAGGAGAGCGTCAGAAACCACCAGCAATGCCCAGCAACCCCCCCCCCCCCCCCCCCCCTCCCCGTGCCACTGTCTGCCTGCACGCTGATATTTGGTTGCACACTGTTTAAATCCCCGAGGAAAATCACACCTCGCATTCCCTCGCTGGCTGCTGGTGACAGGAACAAGATCCATACTCATTAATGATCACCAGGGCTCCCTCAATGTGGTTGGGTTTGTAATCAACATAATACTCCTGGGCTGACATGGCAGCCATTTGATGCATGGTCTGTTTCTGCTTCTGCTTTCGGCGCTGTGTTACAAAGCACTGTCTTAGATGCCTCAAGCTGGCTGGAAAGCACTTCCAAGAGACATACAACACTAAAACCACGATGAGGAAGGAAAAAATCAGTGCCATGGTTCCCGTCACCACCTTGTGAATCTGAACGGCGTTCTCTGAGTTCTCACCCGGCATGGTGACGGTTACAGCGTAGGTGGTGGGGTCGCCGTCACCGTCCTGCACGTCGTAGGTGGCGGTGGCAGAGCCGTAGCTGAAGGTCTGGTCGCTGTTGTTCGTTACCGGGGAGAAGGTGTTGGCGCTGGTGGGGTCCACCTCATCCTCACACAAGTGAAAGGCGTACACCGCGTCCAACACATCCTCGCCCTGCGCGTACTCGGGGGTGGCACAGAGCAGGTTGCTGTCGTAGCGACCCTTGAAGTTGCTCAACCAGGAGGCCAGGGCGCAGACGTTGCGGCTGCAGTCCCAGGCGTTGGCAGAAAGGCTGATGCTCGTGAGGGACTTCCAGGAGTCCAGGACTCGGGAGTCGATGTAGGTCAGGCGGTTGGAGTCCAGCTGCAGGGACTTGAGGTGAGGTACACTTTCGAAGACGTGAGGTTCGATGTACTCGATTTCGTTGCCGGAGAGATCCATTTTCTCGAGTTGCCATATCCAGTCCAAAGTGTTTACCACGATGGTAACTTTATTCCTTCGCAAGCAGAGGGAGTGCAGGGAGATGAGCCTGGGAAAATGGGCTAAATTCACCTTCACCAAGTCATTGTGCTCGAGGTGCAGCTCAGTGAGTTTGAACAAGCCCGCAAAAGAGTTTCGAGCCAGGCTCTTTAACTGATTGTATCCTATGTCTAGAAACTTCAGGCTGCGGCAGTCCTGAAAAATTCTCACGGGCACAAACTTGATGGCGTTGGACCGCATGTGCAAAGTTGTCAGTTTTCTCAGCCCGTGGAACAGGTCAGGCTCCAGAGACTGCAGGTTGTTGTACGATAAATCCACACTGCGCAAGTTGGGCATGGGTCGGAAAGTGGTGTTGGGCAGTTGGGTGATTTTGTTGGAACTCAGGGTGAGCTCTTTAACTCGCCGCAATTTTTGAAAGGCATTCCCCTCCACTGAGCAAATGTGATTGTGATCCAGATAGAGCCACGTGAGCTGCATTAACCCTGTGAACTGTCCATCATGCAGCTCTGAAAGGCTGTTGTACCGCAGAGACAAGCCCATCATGCCCGACAGGTTGCGAGGCATCTCTGTGAGATTCAGTGATTCACAGTACAAAAGCCTGCCCTCACAGCGGCAGAGCTGTGGACACCCACTACTCACGGCTGGAAGCATTTTAGAACAGATACCCAGCGTACACAAAATCAACCCCGGGGGCTTCCTCAGCAGCCAGTTTAAACAGAGACCGATAAGAAGGAAATCCATTAGCAAGAATATTTCCAAATTTGCTTGAGAATGTCCATTGAATCTTTGCAAATTCTACATCATATTTTATTGAAGGGGGGAAAAAAACCCAAAACCAAACCAAACAAACAAAAAACCAAACCAACAAAAACCCAACCAACCAAACAAAAACCCCAAACCCAACCGAAACCCAACGACCAACCAAACCAATGAAACAAAGCCAGAAAAACCAAAGCAAAACAGCAAAACGGAACAAACACAGAGGCAAATATTTCACTTTACAGCATGCAGGAGCTGTGCAGCATTAAAGTTCACAGACATTCAAAGGTAAAACGATAGTGATTTTGTTCATGTTAAATGCTGCAGCAAAGGAAAAAAAAAAAAAAA
>WBNM01041248.1:26372-37079 GCA_013399055.1 Ramphastos sulfuratus
TGGCAGAAAGGCTGATGCTCGTGAGGGACTTCCAGGAGTCCAGGACTCGGGAGTCGATGTAGGTCAGGCGGTTGGAGTCCAGCTGCAGGGACTTGAGGTGAGGTACACTTTCGAAGACGTGAGGTTCGATGTACTCGATTTCGTTGCCGGAGAGATCCATTTTCTCGAGTTGCCATATCCAGTCCAAAGTGTTTACCACGATGGTAACTTTATTCCTTCGCAAGCAGAGGGAGTGCAGGGAGATGAGCCTGGGAAAATGGGCTAAATTCACCTTCACCAAGTCATTGTGCTCGAGGTGCAGCTCAGTGAGTTTGAACAAGCCCGCAAAAGAGTTTCGAGCCAGGCTCTTTAACTGATTGTATCCTATGTCTAGAAACTTCAGGCTGCGGCAGTCCTGAAAAATTCTCACGGGCACAAACTTGATGGCGTTGGACCGCATGTGCAAAGTTGTCAGTTTTCTCAGCCCGTGGAACAGGTCAGGCTCCAGAGACTGCAGGTTGTTGTACGATAAATCCACACTGCGCAAGTTGGGCATGGGTCGGAAAGTGGTGTTGGGCAGTTGGGTGATTTTGTTGGAACTCAGGGTGAGCTCTTTAACTCGCCGCAATTTTTGAAAGGCATTCCCCTCCACTGAGCAAATGTGATTGTGATCCAGATAGAGCCACGTGAGCTGCATTAACCCTGTGAACTGTCCATCATGCAGCTCTGAAAGGCTGTTGTACCGCAGAGACAAGCCCATCATGCCCGACAGGTTGCGAGGCATCTCTGTGAGATTCAGTGATTCACAGTACAAAAGCCTGCCCTCACAGCGGCAGAGCTGTGGACACCCACTACTCACGGCTGGAAGCATTTTAGAACAGATACCCAGCGTACACAAAATCAACCCCGGGGGCTTCCTCAGCAGCCAGTTTAAACAGAGACCGATAAGAAGGAAATCCATTAGCAAGAATATTTCCAAATTTGCTTGAGAATGTCCATTGAATCTTTGCAAATTCTACATCATATTTTATTGAAGGGGGGAAAAAAACCCAAAACCAAACCAAACAAACAAAAAACCAAACCAACAAAAACCCAACCAACCAAACAAAAACCCCAAACCCAACCGAAACCCAACGACCAACCAAACCAATGAAACAAAGCCAGAAAAACCAAAGCAAAACAGCAAAACGGAACAAACACAGAGGCAAATATTTCACTTTACAGCATGCAGGAGCTGTGCAGCATTAAAGTTCACAGACATTCAAAGGTAAAACGATAGTGATTTTGTTCATGTTAAATGCTGCAGCAAAGGAAAAAAAAAAAAGAGAGAGAGAGAGAGAGAGGAAAAAAAAAATCTTTCTTCATGAAAGAATTTAATTAAAAAGTGTCTTACCCACCCTTTTCCAGAGAGTGACAACCTCCATTCAGTTGCTTCCTTTGTGTTTGGACTAATTATATGCAGAGCTAAAAAAGACCCCTCTGTGCTACAAATTCAGTCCCTTTCAATGTTGTGCAAGGCTGGCAAGCTCACAATGTCTCACTTCGCTTCTGCTCAAAGAGCCGAAGGCTTGTCCAGCTAGCTTTTTAGCTGACTCCTAGGACCTGCAAGTTTCAGAACTATGTACATGAGCTTGATCTTCTCCTTCTCCCTCTGTCCTTTTTCTCTGCAGTTAACACTGTGGCGTGAAAAAAACTCCAAACTCTTTACTAACGACTCCACAGGATTTGTCAATCTGTTTAATGTCCGTCATTTGCAACGACCATTGACCGGCACACCCTTTACTCCATGCAAAGATTACCATTCATTCACTGACCGGCTAAGGGTAGCTTTATTTCCCATTCTTTGTTCGCTTTGCTTGTTAGGTGATGCTTAGAGCAGAGAGAGACAGCAAGAATCCCTTCCCTTCAGCTGAGCAGTGTGTTGCTAGAGCATGCAGAGGCACCTAGTGTTCACTGAGTGTCGTAAGCTGCTCAGGATTGTACGCCTGCACTGTGCATCTCAGACATGGGCAGATTGAAAAGGGGTGGGCATAAAACCAACATTGGAGCGAGCTGGGAAAGTAATAGATAGATGCTCTCTGATGAAATGGAAAATACTTTAAGCCTATCTCGCCATTTCTCAAGCGGGCACGCACGCACAGCGAGAGCAATGCTGAGGAGCAAGCTTGGGCATTAGGATTCTTTATTTTTAATGCTTATTATTAATTTTTTTTTCTTTTGTTTTAAAGTCTGAATCTATAAACTAGTAGCCGGGAGAGGGGACAACCTTGTTTTCTTGGTTTGGAAAGGCATCTGTAACCCGGGATCTTTGGACTGCTTCTTCTCTCTTCATTCTGATGATGAGATTTGCTTTGCGGAGTCTCGGGGTGGGGGAGTGTGTGTGTATGTGCGTGTGTGTGCATGTGTGGGGTGGGGGGAATGTGTTTTTTTCTTCTGACATTGTCTAAATAGAGCATGATTTGGAATTCTGTGCATTCTTTCTCATAGAAATGCAAGGCAGGGCTCTGCAAATAGGAATGTCTGCTTTCATAGAAGCTTTAATTACATTTGGTCTGTTTCCATCCTGCATATCTGGTGTGTGTTCAGCACAGGCTTGGCTTGGCTTTTTTTTTCTCTCCTCTTTTTCCCTTGCAGCTTACGCTACGGCACACAAAACTGGGATTCTTGCAGCATACAGATTACTGTGCTTTGGAATTAAGATCAATCTATAGGTTACTTTGATCGTGGCAGCAGCATGCAAAAAAGAGGAGGGGGGGAGGAAAGGGGGGCAGTAGGGGTGGTGTTTAAAGCCCAGTTAGTTAATAAGTTCTTGCGGATTGTGCTGGGTTTTGTTCCGTGCACCAACAAGGGGAATAAAAAAAATGCTTGCCTGATAATTTGCAGTCCTCATTACTGATGGGAAATGCATTGACAGTGAACTCACTCTGTCTCTCTGTCATTTTTCCTGACTGGAAAAGATAGGATGCTTCTGTCAGGAAAACACTGGCCATCTTTCCCCGTTAGGAAAGAGAGGCTCAAGCCTGTGTGCTGGTGAAGGAGATGCGAGCTGACAGCTCACGATTCTGCATGAAGAAGTTTCACAGGGAAACACAAGTATTGCAGGAGATGATGCTAATTTTAAGCCAGCATCGGTCATAGAATGCTGGAGGCAAGCAAAACTGTTATATTTCCTTTTTTTTTTTTTTTTTTTCACAACCATATTATTTTTATTAAAAGAAAACACTACCACCACCCCTCAACAAAAAGAAGAAAAAAAAAAATCTTCATTTTGAAGAATCTGTTTGCAGAGCTGGGGAATTCTGGAGCTGGTGGTTGTGCCTGAGCGGGGCTGGCTGCTGTGAGTGTCTGCTGGTAGCGATCAAGGGATGCAGGGATTTGATGCAGTACAAGTTGTGTTACAGAAGTCCTGCAAAACTTGAGCCTCTCGTGCATGAAAATGCACAACAGGGGATTAGTTACAAATGTGTTTGCCAAGAAACAAGTCCTAAATAAATTACAAATGTTAAAACACTTTGTGGTTTCAGAACCTGGGAATCAATGTGCTTCTATACTCCCAGTTCAGTTATGTTTTGCTGCTATTCACAACCCTTGCATTTTCAGTGGCCTCAAAAGCAAAGCTGTGATGCTTTCATAGTACATGAACCTCTCCCAGGTTTTGGAATTCAGGCAGGAAAGCTGAATGTGTGCTTCCTCTCCCCAAACCACGCTGGTTTATTCAAAGCAGGCTGTTTTATGCCAGTGTCCACTGGTTGCAGCACACCTTAATTCTGTTTTTTTCAGTACACAAAAGCAGGGAGGAAAGTAGTGCCAACCAAGAGGAAGGGCATTCAAGCAGAAGAGACTGGAAAAAAATAAAAACAAAACCCCTCAAAACTTATCCAAGAATATATTCCAGTTTGAATTTCTGCATATTTTATGCAATTAGCAGGGAAAAAGAAAAAAAAAAAAAAAAAAGGGAAAATGTTGATTTGAACTTTACAGATACTGAAAAAAGCTTCAAAGCAGTAAGGCTGTATCTCTTAAAAGACTGCAGCCCTACAAGCCTTTATGGAGGAGGTCTTACTGCCTTCTATATAGCAATTTGGGGAGAGATCTGCAGCAGCAGCCCTAAAAATTGCAAGGCTATCTTCAAGGAAAGCTGCCATTTTCTGCAATTCAGATGATAGTGATCACTTGGTTACCATCTAAATGCTATGTAGAACATGAAGAATTCCTTTAGTAGAGGTGAAACTCCTTGATCCATCACTGTGAAGAACTGAACGCTGTTTTTCCTCTGCTGTCTCTTGCTATCACCTGCGGTGCAGCTGGGATCCTAACCAATCTGCCCTTGCCACACTAGAATATAATCTATTAGCATTTGATTTCCAGAGGTAGAAATTAGAGCAGACAGTAGCGAACCCATCTAGCACGAGCTGGAAGACTGACAACTGGTGTGAGGGATTAATTAATGGCCCTGAGCACACAGCCTCCCAGCCCTGCCAGAGATCTACTGCATGGTAGACTCTGCTCTTTTCTCTCCAAAACTTGTGAAGAGGAATGCAGGTAGTGCAGGAATGCACCTCAATGCATGTGTGAGGCTGAGATATCGAGGCAGAGCACTGACCAAATTCAAGAGCTGTGGATCCCTGTAGATGAACTTGGGTGACTCTGGTTTAGCCCTGAAATGTCTTTGGTCAGTTTGGTTTCCTTCGATACTTTTGTGATGTACTACTTTGGCAATCAAACCAGGCACCCACTTTGGACACGATTGTAATGCAGAGGGCTTAATTTCCACTGTCTGAGCTGTTATCACAGCCAAACTGTTAAATTTACACATTTTCTGAAGTCTCAAAGCCTCTGGCAAATCTCTATAAATTAGCGCATTGAAACGAGCTTTATTAAATGTGCTATTATCAAACATTGTGCAAAGCACCAACCAAGCTTGTGTATGTTTGAGGGAAACTGATGAAATCAGTGGAAAGTAGGTTACAGAAGAGCAACATGAGTAAAGTTTTACCAAGTTTAGCTGGGAATTTACTTCTTGGAGTCATGACAAGTGTAATTGACTGGCAGCACCCTGCAGTGATTGTCAAAGCTGTTTGGATTGAGAAGGGAAAGCATTTTGCAATGTATTTACACCTTTTTAATGTTAATGTCACATAGTTAATTAGCCTCAGAATCGTTTTGTTCTTACCAGCTCCTCCTATTGAGTGGCATTGATCTCTGTGCCTGAATATTTAACCTGCCTGGCTATGCCATCCAGTTGGGGTTGGGGCAAAGAGAATAAGATGAAGCTCTGACCACTCGTTTCTAACCATGCCTGTATTCATCTCTCAATTAATTAGCCAGCAAAATACAGTAAGACAAAACAGTCCATCAAAGACTGAGTATTTGTCTTCCTTCTGGTATTTTCTGAGTGGTTTCTATCAGTATAATACAAAGTGGGATTTTTAGGGGTGATTTTAATTTCCTTTCCTGAATGGACAGACTCAAGCCTTGATCTTACCTGGTAGTCTTTAATTTTCAAGTGCGCTGAACCATGGCATTTTGTATAAAGGAAACATTTAAAAGCAGCAAAGGGCAGAAAAAGACATGGCTTGAAGTAAAGCAAATTAAAACTCTTATTTCTCCAGCATTTATATCTCAGTCATCCTTGGCATTTGGCCAGCTGTCCCTTCTATATAGAATTCAGGGCTTCAGCTGATAAGAAGTCCATCACCTATGTCAGATGTCTCTTTCAGTACATATGAAAAATGCACTGCATTACCAAAATCTTCTGGAGATTCAAGATGTTAAGGCAATAATGATTCCTACCATGAAATGACTGCAGTGCAGAACAGGCACATTGGATTTGTTACTGCTTTTAAATAATAGATATTCTTATGCAAATCATACTACTGGTTTTGACAATGCCATAAACACTTTCCTCCCTTGTGGCAGTCGCTCCACTCCCATCATCAGCCACATTCAACAACAGGTAGTCAGGTACTGCTCTAGAAAGACCTAGGTGGGGAACTGGCAATGCAGTGCAGGAATGGCAAGTTTTAGGTAAATCTGTCAAGTGTCTTATCCATTCATTACTGGTAGACTGCTTGGATAGGCTAAAGGGTTACTGACTCTCTTAAGTAGCTGTGAAATTACCTGTGGATCTCTGAACGTGCTGTCAGAGCTCTAGACAGTGTTACTGGTTGTGAATGTCCAGATGTAATGGGAAAATTGCCAGTAAAAACTATCCTTTTGAGATAAAGCAAGACATTGCTGAAGATCACAAAATCACAGCACCTTAGAGGTTGGAAGGGACCTCCAGAGATAGAGTCCAACCCCCCTGCCAAGGCAGGATCACCCAGAGTAGTCTGCACAGGAATGCATCCAAGTGGGTTTTGAAAGTCTCCGGAGAAGGAGACTCCACAACCTCTCTGGGCAGCCTGCTCCAGGGCTCTGGCACCCTCACCGTAAAGAAGTTTCTCCTCATGTTGAGGTGAAACTTTCTATGCTCCAGTTTGTTGCTGCTTGTCTTACTGTTGTGGACCACTGAAAAGAACTTGGCCCCAGCCCTCAGATCCTCACCCTTTGATCCTCACCCCTTGATCCTCACCCCTCAGGTATTTGTATATATTGGTCAGATCTCTCAGCCTTCTCTTCTCCAGACTAACCAGCCCCAGGGCTCTCAAGTCTCTCTCCACAGGGGAGATGCTCAAGACCCCCAATCATCCTTGTGGCTCTCCACTGGACTCTTTCCATCAGGTCTCTGTCTCTTCTGAACTGGGGAGCCCAAAACTGGACACAGTATTGCAGGTTTGGTCTCATTAGGGCAGAGTATATGGGGAGAAGCATCTCCCTAGCCCTGCTCAACACCCTTTTCTTGATGCCCCCCTGGACACCATTGGCTCTTTTGGTCCCAAAGGCACATTGCTGTCCCAAGATCACCTTGATTCCTGGTTAAGCAATGACTGGTGTGTTACAGTCTAGTTACTGGGTTGTTTGGGCTCCTGGTTTGTAGGGAAATTGGAAATGCAAACCTTGGTTTTCAATTAGCTCTTGCTAATTTGTATCTCTAAAAGTGTCTTGGGAAGTCGTGTAGGAAGCACATGAAGAATGCAATGATCAGCAACTGGAAAGGTTTTACTTAGCCATATTTAATGGGCAATCAATTAGTTCCACCTTCAGAAATGCTAAGCTAGACACTCCACAGAAAGGTCCATCTCAAGATCTTCCCAAGCATTTCTGGAGGTGCCAGCAAATAAGCTGTAATTGATTTCTAATTAGCTTAAGAGCAAAGAGGACCTCAGCCTGGCCATGCACCTGAACACAGCTTGTTGCCATATTCTGCTGTTAGCACCTCACCAGTAAGGATTATTTTGGAATAAACTGTAGTCCTGAGTGGTCTTTTCTTTATGTTTTAAGACCCTTTTTTACTGAAAGGGTTCTGTTCTCACGTGGATGTAGCTAACTCAAGATGGCTAATTATGCCATCCGTGATGCATCTCCTGTTGGTTGATTGATCTTGGGATCTCAACTCAGATTCATCAAGCCTGTGAGGGGCTGGATGATGGTGCAACTATGAATCCAACACAAAGTGACAGAAGAGCAGGCTTCACTAAGACTGAAAAATCTCCTCTCTAGCCAAATTAGGCTTGTTTAGGGTTATGGCCCTAAACCCATCATGTGTCCATGATGTCTTTCCATCCTCTGTCCTCCAGAATAACTTGTGGTGCTCAGAAAGCTGACAGGTCCCACCTGGGGATGCAGCTATAGCTATGTCAATAACCTCCTGCTGTAGAGAAGTCCTCTGTGTAATGCTGGGGTAGCCTTCTTGATGCAAAGCAGCTCACTCTTTTCATCAACCACATAACTTTAGTGGCACTAAACACTTCAGACTTTGCAGGTGCTGAAAGTGGAAAGAATTGAGAGGAGTTTATTAAATCAATTCTTAAAAGCTGGGATGAACAATTAAAAGCTGTTCTTGGCAGTCTCCTGGAAAGTCTTTTTTACAAATGGCTGAACTGTTCTTGGAAGATTTTCCCAGAGCAGAAAATCTGTTCTCAGTCCTAGACAATTGGTCGCTCTTAATCCGTTTCTTTTGCTTCTTTCCAAATGCATTTTTAAAGCACAGTCAGAAAAGAGGACAAATCTTACACTGCTTCTTTGTAGATACATTATTGCAAGGAACAGAGGTTGGTGGTAAACTTGCTGCTAAACTGGTGTTTTGAAAGCAAATAAAGGCTTTTGCTGAATTCCCTTCCATCACAGTCTGTTCTGTTTCAATTGACTCCAAAGGGAGTTTTACAGGGAGAGGTCTGCTTTTGGATAATGTTACCTGGACATGATGTGGTCTGAAATGTTGATAGGTGAGAGCTCCTGGTTTTACTGGAGGCCTGACCAATGTGAGCTAGGTTGTGTAGTCATGGAAATAGATGTTGGCCTGCAGCAGGGCGCCTATAGCAAACAGGCAATCAGCTCTTTGGCAGACTGTATTATTCTCAGTTTTGTGTTCTTCTTGGTATATTTTGGCAGATGGAGAAGGCAGGATTTTTATGTTTCCATCCTTCTGTTCTGATGCTATCCATAATCTGAAGGGAAAATGCAGGAGAGAATTTGCTGAAATGCTGCTTGCTTGCTGCATTTTACTGGGAGATGAGAGGGTATCTGAACCATTAGCTCATCCAGAGGGGTAATAATGCAGAAACCAGGTTGAGGACTCACATTTCAGATAGAAGTCATCATGATTTTTGCAAACTTAAAGACGGCAGTTTGTTGACTACCTGAAATATTTATGGCTTCATTACGTATTATTTGCAACTGATGTAATGTCTAAGAGCAATAACCACAGGTCAGGAGTCTCAGAAGGACATATTAAAAGGCATAACAGAGGATAGTCATGCCTTCTATAAAAAGAGAACAGCCTGACCTTTATTTAGTTATTTATTTATTATTTAGTTAGTTGGTTATTTATTTATTTATTTTAATTTTTTTTTTTTTTGGAGCAACTTAAAAATAATCATAGCATCATAGAATCATAGAATGGTAAGGTTGGAAGGGACCTCAAAGCTCATCTAGTTCCAACCCCCTGCCATAGGCAGGGACACCTCCCACTAGTACAGGTCACTCAAGGCCTCATCCAACCTGGCCTTGAACACCTCCAGGGAGGGAGCAGCCACAACCTCCCTGGGCAACCTGTGCCAGTGTCTCACCACCCTCACTGCAAACAACTTCCTCCTAACATCCACTTTCAATCTCCCCTCTGCCACTTCAAACCCATTGCCCCTTGTCCTGGCATTGCAAGACCTTGTCAATAGTCCCTCCCCAGCCTTCCTGTAGCCCCCTTCAGATACTGGAAGGCTACTCTAAGGTCTCCTGGAAGCCTTCTCTTCTCCAGGCTGCAGAGCCCCAACTCTCTCAGCCTGTCCTCACAGCAGAGCTGCTGCAGCCCTCTCAGCATCTTGGTGGCCTCCTCTGGACTGGCTCCAACACTTCCATGTCCTTCCTGTGCTGGGGGCTCCAGAACTGCACACAGGACTGCAGCTGGGGTCTGAGGAGAGCAGAGGAAAGGGGCACAATCCCCTCCCTTGCCCTGCTGCCCACACTGCTCTTGCTGCAGCCCAGCACACAGTTGCTGTCTGGGCTGCACTCACACTGCAGCCTCATCTGGAGCTTTTCATCACCCCAGGCCCCCAGGGCCTGTTCCTCAGGGCTGCTCTCAGGCATTCCCCACCCAGCCTGGAGCTGTGCTTGGGATTGTGCCTACCCAGGTGCAGGACCTTACACTTGGCCTTGTTGAATGTCATGAGGTTGGCCTGGGCACACCTCTGCAGTCTGTCCAGGTCCCTCTGGATGGATCCCTGCCCTCTAGCAAGTCGACTGTGCCACACAGCTTGGTGCCATCTGCACACTTGCTGAGAGTGCACTGAATTCCTCTGTCCAAATACTAAGGCAACACTGAAGAGTTTCATGTGCTGGGCTGGGTGGTGTTGTTTGTGTGTGCTGTGAGCATAATGTTAGAACAGCAGCTCTGCTCAACAGCTGATTTAATTCTCTGAGATCCAGTGGCAGCCTCTGAAATGCACTTTCCTGGCTCTTGGTTGTGTTTATTTCAATGTAGTTACGTGACTCTACTAAGGACTCATTGTGTCTTTTAAAAGAGAAGCCTGCAATGTAAGCAAAACTTTATGTTGCTCCTTTGCTCTCAATAAATCAATGGAAAGGTGTAGCTGTCTCTCAGATACCTAAAGATCCTGGATTTACCTGCAAAGATATCATAGAATCATCAAATGGTTTGATTTGGAAGGAGTGTTATGCCGTTGAGGCACTGGAACAGGTTGCCCAGGGAAGTTGTGGCTGCTCCTTCCCTGGAGATGTTCAAGGCCTGGTTAGATGAGGCCTTGAGTGATATGTTCTAGTGGGAGATGTCCCTGCCTATGGCAGGAGGTTGGAACTGGCTGATCTTTGAGGTCCCTTCCAACCTTACCATTCTATGATTCTGTTGTCATCTGGCTCCAACCCCCCTTCCATGGGCAGGGACACCCTCCATGAGACAGGTTGCTGAAAACCTCATCCAGCCTGGTCTTAAACACATCCAGGGATGAGGCATCTACAACTCTGGCCAACCAAATTCAGTGTCTCAGTACCCTCATGGTAGAGAACTTCTTCCTAATATCCAATCTAAATCTACCCTGTTCTGGTTTAAAACCACTGCCCCTTGTCCTATCACCACAGACCCTTGTAACTGGCAAATTTGCAGATGACAGCAAG
>WBNM01041249.1:0-13567 GCA_013399055.1 Ramphastos sulfuratus
TCTATGATTCTATGACTCCCAGTTCATAGTTATGTTCTACTGACATAAGAAGGGACATGCTTGCTTATGTATTGTTGGGTAATGAAGTCCTCAGAAAAAAACCTGATTAGCAAGCACTTCTTGGTAACTAGATGATCCTTGTGGTCCCTTCCAACCATGACTGATTCTATGATTCTATGATTCAGCTTTAAATTTTTGCTTGACACAGTGGTATGCCATGTCCCAGTCTTTTCCTTCCTGTAAGCAGAAAAAAATTAGTTATTTACATCCCTTAATTACTCTCCTTACCTATGGCTATCAGAAAGATTTCTCTTGTGCCCTTTTTAAAGTATCACTAATTACTAGAGCATGTGACAGTTCGATTTGTCTGCCTCAGGCACATATTAAGACAAAAACTCACATCCAACAAATCCCTTGTGCTACTTTTGACACTCACAGCTTTCAAGTGCCACCCGTAGAATCTTTTAGGAGGGTCACATAATAGGCCAAACAGCCTTATTGCATGTGGGATGAGGAAAGGAGGCCCACAACATCTTGAGCCATTTTGGAAATGTCAGTGTTTCAAGGAAAACCAAGTAGAATTTTCCATTGTATAACAGTATCCTCTATTCTTCCTTGTCATCTCAGATACTACCCAGTGTCATGGCTGATGTTTTCTCTAGTATAGCCACTATGAAAAATGATGTTGGTTGATGAAATGGGCAGCTGTCTGTGGAACTATGATATCCCCTACATCTTAAATGGCTTATGGTAGGCTCAGCAGAGTAAGAAGCTCACATTTATTAATAACTTTCATGACTCATCTTCATGTCAAATGTGGGCATTATCACACTTAGGAGCCTGGACTATCCTAACACAGGATGGTCACTGGAAAAGCAGCTTATGACATAAGCAAACTCACTCCTGCCTTCATTAAACTGAAGATACAGGAGTGTGAGGCCATCCTCTAAATCTTCCCTTCCTTGCTATTTCAAAGCTCATCAGAAGAAGCTGAGGAAGAGGGGAAAGAGAAGAGCAGGAGATATTGCCTGAAACAAGTCCTGAAACTGTGAACCTATTTATGGCATACATATTCCCATACACTATTTGCTGCAGAAATATTATGGCTACATGACTTAGCAAGAATCTAATTCACTTGCTGTAGAAGTTTGTCCATCAGAGATACAGTAGTAGTAGCTGCAATAATGCCTGTTGAATTATGAACTTTTCTTTGTTCCTTCCTCTCTTGCAGGAACCCGTATCTAGCAGGTGGTATACATCCTGCCTGAACTTCAGAGAGTGCTGAGGAAAGATGCTTTCTCAAAATGAAATTGCTGACATTCTTTTTGACAGAAGGAAGAGCAGTGTGTCCCAGGTGTGATTTTGCTGGAACACAAGATACTAATTTCAAATTTTATCTCCTGAAAGCTGTATGAAGATGGCCATATCATATTCATGATGGCCTAGCCCTCTGCGCATATCTGATGAGTAGTAGTCATAGAGTCACACCATACAGCTAGAGAAGATGGAACTGTCTGAGCTAAACTCAGCTATAGAATATGAAGCACTGCATATTCCAAAGCATTTATTTTGTGTCTTCAGTGCTCCGATGCTCTTTGCTGCATCAAGATAGTCAGTGACAGAGACTGCAATGTATTAACTCTGAGATGCTGCTTTACACAGGATGCCTTTCATACTTCCTCCTCCATGAGAGCAGAGCAGAGAAGGGAAAAAGTGCAGTGCTTCTAGCAGATACCTCCTGAGCTAAAGACACTGGAAAATTAGGTCTTATACACATCCTGTCAATGTAGATTTCCTGGTGTTGGCCACCATATACCATTACATAAATTACATGATTTCCCTTTTCTCCTGGACCCATCCTCAGCCTGACTATCCACATAAGATATAGAATTAGTTTCATAGTGTACGCCTGGAGTCAGCTCAGATAATTGCCCTTAGTGTCTTCTGGATAATTCACCTGAATGGACTCAGCATTTTAGAAGGAGTATAATGTTTTTTATGTTCTCTCTAGCTAGAATAAGAAGAAATCTGTAGCCAAATGCATTTAAATGTTACTGAGTATGGCTCAAAAAGCACAAGTGATGGCAAAAGGTTTGAATCCACTTTTAATTTAACCAGAACAGTTTGCTCATCTCTAACAGAAATCCTTTCAAGTACTGATTAATAAAAATCTTAGGGGAGTTACGATTTTCAGAAGCAAAGTTCTATAGATTCATGTAGGCAAATAAGTTCTTTTCCTTCCTTTAGTGTCCTTACAACTTCAATTAATTCTAAGAACTCAAACTAAGTACCTTGCATTTGGACTTTTCCAACATTACAATAGCTCTTGAACTTTCTAATGTATGACAGAGCAGTGTTTTTAGTATGCAGTTACAGTAAATGGAGACATGCATTTAGCATTTTAAGCCTCTGGCAGTTCTTTCTTTCTACACAACAGCTCACCAATTGAATATTAATATCATGCTTGGTAATTCAGAAACACATGGTAAATTTCCTTTGTCTGTAAACGTCTGTTTAACAAGTATTTTATATTCAGGCAAAGAGCTTGGAATCTATACCTACACTTATCCTTAGAGTCTGAATGACTTATTAGTGAGGTGCAGTAGCATTTGATACCTTTACATTCATTTTTGAAGAATGTTGCAAGGTCCTGCTATGAGATATTCCATTATTTATACTGTGTTATATTTCAAAAAAAGTAAAACAGTCTGCAGCTTATACATTTGTATGATTCCCCTGTTGAACCCTCAAACATGTTAAAGTAAAAGAAAATAATTTCAGTTTTTGTTTTGTGCTGGATTTGATACTTTTTAATATTTCTGCACACAGTTTTAGCAACTTTTAGCACCCTACATTTGCCATTCCTTAAATCAAAACTCCTATCTTGTAAATATGTTCAGTTTAGTGACAGCCTGTATCAACAATTAAACAGTTCTTGCAAGCTGCACAGCACTCACAATTCTGTTTTGGATTTTGTTTTGGTTTGGTTGGGATTTTTGTGTTTTGGTTTGTTTTTGTGTGTTTGTAGGTTTTTTGTTGTGTTTGCCGTTTAGTTTTTTGTTGTGGTTTGGGTTTTGTTTTGTTCTGGTTTGTGGTTTTTTGTTTTGTTTAGGTTTGGGTTTTGCTTTGGTTTGGGTTTTGGTTTGGGTTTTTTTTTTTTTAATATTCATCTCTCTTCTCCATTCTAGTCCTTCCTTTTTCTCTTCCTTAAAATTCCAAATGAGACAAGGTGTTGATATTTTTGTTGGTCCAAATTAGAGCAGTCACAGCATTATTTGGAACTATGCTTATTAAACATTTCCTCTTCTCTGCTTAAAGAAGCATTCCCTGTACTTTTTACTCAATTTGCCTTTTAGTCAAAGGCAATGTGACTTCAAAACTACATGAATGCAATGGGTGCAATTCCTGATCACAATCCCTAATACTGTGTCTGCATTTCAGCCTGATCCTTCTGAAGTTACCCATCTTCTTTATTCTTATGCCTCCTCTTCTCCTTTATTATTTCTTTCTTACCCCATGCATTTAGCATGTGACTAAATCATACACTCATCTTTGTTAAAAAAACAAAACAAAACACAAGAGAAGTCAGAAGTCAGAGAAGCATCATAGCAGTTCCCTTGCTGGTAGTTCTTTCTGTTGTATAAATCATCCTTTGCTTTATGTTTCTGGCCCATCAGTGTGAAAAACACAGTAGGGATAGTTAAATATTTCCATGCTGTGTTTTATACCCTGTTGTACAGTTACTTTTCATTGTCAGATGCTTATAGGCAGTTTGATGATGAGATTTAAGAGGCGAATACTGCATCACATTTGCTGGAATGTAATGGAACCATAGAAACACAGAACTGTTGAGCTTGGAAGAGACCTTTGAGAGAGACTTCTAAAGCATGTCTCTAAACACCACATCCATGTGTCTTTTTGATACCTCCAAGGACTCCACCACTTCCCTGAGCAGCCTGTTCCAGCTTGATAGTGCTTTCTGTGAAGAAAGTTTTCCTAATATCCAACCCGAACCTCCCCTGTCATGACTAGAGGTCTTTTCCTCTTGTCCTGTCACTTGTGTGTGAGAAGAATCGATCCCCACCTCACTCCAGCCTCTTTTCCAGTAGCTGTAGAGTGTGATGAGGTGTCCCTTCAGCCTCCTTTTCTCCAGACTAAACAATCTCAGCTCCCTCAGCTGTTCACCATAAGACTTGTGTTCAAGGCCCTTCACCAGCTTAGTTGCTCTGCTTTGGACAAACTCCAGCCCATCAATGTCTTTTGTTGTAGTGAGGGGCCCAAAACTGATCACAGTATTTGAGGCGTGGTCTCACCAGTACTGAGTAGAGGGGGACAATCACATCCCTAGACCCGATACAAGCCAGGATGCCATTGGCCTTCTTGCCCACCTGAGCACACTGCTGGCTCCTATTCAGCCAGCTGCGAATCAATACCCACAGCTCCTTTCCCAGCCACTTTTCCTCAACCCTGCAGCATTACACACTGGTGTTGTGACCCAAGTGCAGCACCCAGCACTTGACTATGTTGAATCTCATACTGTTGGCCTCACTCCATCTATTCAGCCTGTCCAGACCTCTCTTTCAGAACCTTCCTACCCTCCAGCAGGTCGACATGCCCACTCAGCTTGGTGGCATCTGCAACCTTATTTAAGGTACCTTTAATCCCTTCATTTGAATCATGTTAAACAGAGCTTAGGCTACATTTTTAACTCTGAATATAGCTAAACTCTGCCATTTCCAGTTAACTTTAAAGCAAGCATGTGGCACTGGCAGAACTACTGGAAAGACAGTCAGATTTGCTGCTATTTTAAATTGTAAACTGACTTTATCTGCATTTTGACAGTATTTATTTTTGCTCCTTGGTGCAAAATATTGCAATGAACTAAAAAGATTTATTTAGAAAAAGTCCCCACTATATTATTTATGGTGTCTTTTTTTTTTTTCAAATATTCAAAATGTTAATTTTTATTTTTTTAAAGGAGAGAGTGTATATGCCTGTATTTGTTTCTGCAAAGACCTATTTTCATACATTTGAGACAGATTTTAAACCCTGCTTTTATTTTTTACATTTTTTTTAATGAATTCTCCTTGAGGAATTCATTTAATCTCTTCTCTAAAATATATATTACAATTTGATAAAGTTTTAATCAGCTTTTCTTGAAGCTTCCATTTAGAGGGATAACATTTAGAGTATAGGATAAGGAAAAGGGGAAAAGGAGCAAGACAGAACTGAATGTAAGCTTATAAAACTGTAGTTACACTTTATGGCAACAGAAATGTGATTTTAGTATCCTAAAACCCTCCCTCATGACAAAAATTGAACTAAAGTCTACTTTTCCTTTAATGTATTTCCGTTCTAAGCAGAATTCCAAGGAGTAAGTTGGATTTCTCTGTTGTGTTACTGTGCCAAGAGAACCCAATTTTTCCCTGAGAAATAGCCATGACATGAGCACTCTTGTAATAATACAAAAAGTGTAGCAGACAGAAGCTACCTGGTACCCTGTAAGGGAGCGGGATAATAATTTCTACTATTATATCTATTACTATTATAATATTATCACTATTACAATATTATTACTATTATTATATCTATTACTATTATATAATTTGTACTATTGATGCCCAATTTAATAAAAATAGTCAGTCTGTGAAAACTTTCCACATCTTTAAGTAGCTAAAAAATATCATAAGGAAAACAATGTTTATGTGAGAAGACTCTGGAACAGTCTCACTTTGATACTTGTATTTGGGAAATTTTCTAATTTCCCAAATTTCCCAAGTGCTGCAAATACAGAAAACTGCAAGGTTGTGTGTTCAGGTTGTGAAAACATTATTTCTAATGCAAATACATTTATTTCATTGAAGACAATTTTATGCAGTAACCTAAGTATCATAGAATCATAGAATCATAGAATCAATCAGGTTGGAAGAGACCTCCAAGATCTTCCAGTTCAACCTAGCACCCAGCCCTACCCAATCAACCGGACCACGGCACTAAGTGCCCATTCAGGCTTTTCTTCAACACACCCAGGGACGGTAACTCCACCACCTCCCTGGGCAGCCCATTCCAATGCCAATCACTCTCTCTGTCAAGAACTTCCTCCTAACATCCAACCTAGACCTCCCCTGGCACAGCTGTGTCCCCTCACTCTGTTGCTGGTTGCCAGGGAGACCAACCCCCACCTGGCTACAACCTCCTTTCAGGTAGTTGTACACAGCAGGTCACCCCTGAGCCTCCTCTTTTCCAGGCTGCACATCCCCAGCTCCCTCAGCCTCTCCTCACCAGCTTCATTGCCCTTCTCTGGACACGTTCCAGTGCCTCAGCAACTCTCTTGAATTGAGTGGCCCAGAACTGGACACAGGACTCAAGGTGTGGCCTGCCCAGTGCTGAGTACAGGGAAAGAATAACCTCCCTTGTCCTGCTGCCCACACTGTTCCTGGTAGAGTAGCTAATACATAACCAGCAAGCATATATCTTATATTAAATTGTCAGTTTAATCTAGCAAAACAACCCAAAATTAGAAAAATAAAAACTAGAAATACGTAAATATTTATAAACCTGATAGTAATTAACAACTGAAATACTAGAAGTAGCGCTGGAGAGTGAGTGACTGATTACATGGAATGCTCAACCTGTTCCAGTACAGTGTGCATCCTAAGTAAAATGAGATTTGACACAGCTCAATTTTGAACTAATGATCCTTGATTTACCATCATGTCTCATGCTTTTAGACTTTTAGGCTGCAGTTAGTTCTAGATGAACTAACAGTGCTGAAAGTGTGTTCAAACACAAAAACGAGGACTTGTGCTCTCTGCGGTACAGCTTCTAGAAGATTTGCTCCTGTAGAGAGGTGTTATTAGATCTTTGCCTGCTCTCAGACTGTGGCAGTTTCAGCTCAGATTGCTTTTTTGCTTTTTCCCTGCCTTTCTCTGGTACAAAGAATGCAGAATTTTATTTCAGAAATAAGCCTTGATAGATCTCAACATGTTTTCTTTTCACCTGAAATTGCATTTCTGCAACCTCTGTAAGACCACTGAAGAGATAAAACTAAATCAAAATGTACCTGGCCATTATTAAAATCTCTCAGACAGAGTACAACAGTGACATCTTGTACCATACTTTGACACCTTACAGACTGGTGGTAGTATGCCCATGTGGATCAGAGGGCTGGACCACCTCTGCTATGAGGACAGACTGAAAGAGTTGGGGCTGTTCAGTCTGGAGAAGAGGAACCTCTGAGGTGACCTTATTGTGGCCTTCCAGTATCTGAAGGGGGCCTACAAAAAAGCTGGGGAGGGACTTCTTATGCTATCAGGTAGTGACAGGACTAGGGGGAATGGAGCAAAGCTGGAGGTGGGGAGTTCAGACTGGACGTGAGGAGGAAGTTCTTCAGCATGAG
Organism: Ramphastos sulfuratus; assembly: GCA_013399055.1. Taxonomy (NCBI): domain Eukaryota; kingdom Metazoa; phylum Chordata; class Aves; order Piciformes; family Ramphastidae; genus Ramphastos; species Ramphastos sulfuratus. The sequence continues at coordinate 7,400 of WBNM01041249.1, forward strand.
AGTGGTGAGAGCCTGGAATGGGTTGCCCAGGGAGGTGGTTGAGGCCCCATCCCTGGAGGTGTTTAAGGCCAGGCTGGATGAGGCTGTAGCCAGCCTGATCTAGGGTAGGGTGTCCCTGCCCATGTCAGGGGGATTGGAACTAGTTGATCCTTGTGGTCCCTTCCAGCCCTGACTGATTCTATGATTCACTTTGACACCTTACAGGCTGGTGGGTAGTATGTTCATGTGATTCACTTTGGCACCTTTTACAGGCTGGTGGGTAGTATGTCCATGTGATTCACTTTGACACCTTATACAGGCTGGTGGGTAATATGCCCATGTGATTCCCTTTCCTAACACAGTTTTGTAAGTTCAGACTGAGGCTATTCATGACTCCGCCTTCATAGAAATTAAAATGCAAGGGCACAGTTAACATCTCACTTCTTTAAAATGTAGGCAAGGGCCTCCACACATATTAATGAATGTTACATATAATTTCAGGGTGTCATCCTTCCTTCTTCAGGTTGTAACTGAGAAAACGTTTAGTTTCTGCCCATTAGCCTTATGCACCTTTCCAAGATGCACTGTAAAACACATTAGCCTCCAATTTTCCTTATCTGAACCTACCAGCAGAATATAAGCTCCTTGCATTATACCACATTGTAAATCAACACAAGTGTTCATGAATGAATAGTAGTAGTTTCTGTAATGGGTAATATTTATCTATTTAATATGTCCACTTTGTTTTTTCTTGGAGATCCTAGAAGAAAAACTAAAGCTCCTTACCATTCACTATAAGCTACAAAGCCATTTAGAGAAGGATGTACCTACTTCTTAGCCAATACTGTCAACAATTCCATTGTAGCTGGTTGCCTTTCCTAAGGCTGAGACCATGGTTGTAAAACTGTATCTCTTTCAGAACTTGGTGCACCTCTTTTTAAAGAAAAAAAAACATTTAAGTGCTCACAGGATGGACAGAAACATGTTTGTTTTGTTATACTTACACACTCCTACTTCAGCTGAAATGGAAATAATATTCTGTCAAAAAAAAAAACACCGCAGAAGGAATATCACTTTTGCAAGGAAGTGTTTAGAAGGTAGAGTATGCATAGTGCTCAATTAACTAACCCTTTGTTATCATCTCTCACTGATTGGCAAAATGACATAATATTGCTCTACAGTCTTGCATATGTACAAATCTAACTGACACATAGGTGTTACATATGATACTAATTGCTGATTGAAATAAATATACTGTGTAAAAGAGCTATTTTATCAAGCTGAAGTACTGTGCTTCGCAGAGACTACTGAACTACAGGAAATAGTTGATTTGGAAATATAGAATCATAGAATCATTTCATTTGGAAAAGACCTTTAAGATCATTGAACCCAACTGTTATCAAACTCTACCAAGTTTGGTGTTAAATCATGTAGCAGATGGGGGTGAAGCAGGGCAAATGGCACATTTCATATGACTGTCTAGATCTATTCATAGTGTAATGATATAGCCAATGGTTCAGCCATAAATATTGAGGAGATACTGACTTCTGATGAAATGGACAGAGATATTTATTTTTTAATAAAAGATCATTAAATCCTCATTAACTTAGCATGCAAAAAAATTACCCTAAATACTGGAAATCCCCAGGAGTTGTGATTTAGTCTGTAGGTTGTCAGGTCTGCATATGAGAGCTGTGCAGGATTCAAGTCCTCTAGTCAGGGCAAATTATCATCAGAAACACAAAAACCATGAGGCAAAGACACAATAAAGTTCCCTCACGCATGAGAAAACAGTGATAAAATATATCATCTTGACTCAGCTAACACAGAATAGAGCCCTCCATGCAGTTCAGCATTGTGGGACTTGAGAAGCACTTTGGCTGCAGCTTGTTGGGCATATGGGAGCAAACAGATGTTGAAGGTCTTTTGATGCAGCACCGGTGCCAGAAGGAGCTGCTCTGTTCCCCCTTGCAGCTATGGGCAGGCTGAGAGCTATGTGGTTATAGGAATGTGGTAGTTAACATATGAGGAACAGAACAACATGGAGTGCAGAAAGTTTGATTTGGAGCACACATGGATGATCAACTTCAGGTTTCCCCTGCTCCAAGAAGAAGGCTACAGGAGATAATGTCACTCCAAACATTCCCTTAACAAACAGAGGAGAAATACAGTAATTCCAGGATCTACAGCAGCCCTGAGTTTGAAAAAGACTACTGATGAGACTGGGATGTCACAAATAAGATTTTGTTGTATGGTTTTTGAGATAGATCACAAGATTAGGTTGTGTAATTATCAACAGCACTTAATCATCATCCAATTTAACAGTGACTCGATGGAACACGCTCCAATCAAAACAGTGGCTTAGTTAAAGATTCTAGAATGGCAAAGGTCACTCGAAACTTGCAGCAAGATTGTGCACATGAAGGTTAAATCAAATCATACAGACAGATAGGCCAGGTAAAAATTTCTGATCCAAATTACACACGTGCACACAGAGGTAAATAATTCTGAACCAAACTGCGCACACATACAGAGGTTAACTTATGATTAAAATTTCTCTTTTCTCTTGTGAATTACTCACTTCTATAGACTGGCATTCACCAATGGACAGTTAGTGAATCTCACAAACCCAGGCCTTGCAAAATGATTGACAGACAGTCTTTCAATCCTTGAGACCTCCCAGCTCATGGAAAGATGCTGGGTCAGAGACCTCAAAAGGTCTCATTTTTGGATTATTGTTTATAGGATCTCAATACAATTGGCTTTGGGCAATGTTCTAAATTCTAGCCAGAATTTGTGCTGAGTCATTCTGGCATATAACCCAGTCAGTAGGTGCCCCAGGTGTGGCAGAAAGTCCACAGTTCCCAGGTCACTGCACTTGTAACCAAGATAACACAGTGGAGATCTTGGAGTGGTCTGAGTGACTGCACACCACGTGGGGGCTTAAGGCAAATCCAGAGTACACAAAAGCAATATGGCTAAAGGATCCATGACTTGGCTTATGCTCTACACAGTAATTGGGAATAAGTATTTCACTAAGCTACAGATGCCAAAGTTCATAATGGGAGACACTCCAGAAGAATGTGATATCTTGCTCTAGAAAATGATCTTCCAAAGAAACATCTGAGAGGTAAACCATAACTGCCTAGACCCAAACCCACAAACTAGAAATAAATCTAGAGGGGCTGGTGAGAGTGGAGTATGTGTGCTGAAAAAGTTAGACTGGATGACCCTTCCTGTCTTCAACATCTTTACTTTCATCACTCCTTGGTAGTGTTTTTGCTTTATTTTGTACCATTGCTATAAAAGTAAGTTCTACTTCTTTATATGTACTGAGTACTACCTATATAACACAGACATATAACACAGACGTACAACACAGGCATACTACTCTTGGTACACAACTATAAACAGGTCTTAGAACTTAGATCTCTGAACTGAGCTTGGTGCTTACCCAGTGTGCAAAAGAAATAAGAGACAGTCTGAACAAGGTTAAGGGACCATCTGCATAAAGAAAAATGTTTGGAAAATTCACTACTGGAATGGGCTGCCCAGGGAGGTGGTGGAGTCACTGTCCCTGGAGGTGGTCAAGGCGGGTTTGGATGTGGCACTTGGTGCCATGGTCTAGTCTTGAGGTCTGTGGTAATGGATTGGACTTGATGATCTTTGAGGTCTCTTCCAACCTTGCTTATACTGTGATACTGTGATACTGTGTAAAATCAGAACAGTAACTGGAAATCATTACACTGCTTGAATCCACATCATATAGGTTGCTCAGTATGGAGTGCCTAGAAGACTACACATTTACAGGAAACTGTCACATCCAATTGGTTACTGAATTAGTTTATTTCAAGAAATGTTTCTTATGTGCTTTTGCCTTTTAAAATTATTCCCTCCTAATGAAACAAATGTAATTCTGCCAGCCTTGAAATAATTCCCACTCACACCATTATTAGTTTCACTTTCACATCAAGTCTGCCAAATTTTTAAAACAGTCTTTTCATTAATAATACTGCCTGGCGTGGGCTGCCAAATACTATTTAACATCTGATATGGTTCTTAGTGAGAGCCACTAGTGCAAGATTTTTATATTTCCTCCAATGGATCTATCTGAAATGAACTCTATATATTCTCGCTGTGTATTGCCTGGTAAAATAAAATTCCTGCTTTTCAACATTCAGTTTGCACATCTAAGAAGTCAGAGTGATACAATTAGGATTCTCTTAATCCTATTTGCATGGGTGCTATGCACATGCAAAGAGTAATTTGATCGATTTCAGTGCCAATACTTGAAAACATCTTAGTTTTTTATTTCTGTTGAGCCTTAGCCAATATACATTTTTATCACAAACAGATTCACATTGTCATTTTCCTGGACTACAGATGTGTCCCCATTTTTTATCTCTTTCCCCTTATTTTGCTGCCTGTGCCAGGTTATTTCTACCCGATTCTGTGTTCCTCTCCTTGATGCCAGCTCCATACTCCACATCAGCTTACCTCTTTTTGCCACTGGACACCTTTCCTGCTGACTCACTCCAACCATATGACTTATTTTGCTACTCCTGCTCTCTCTTCTCTAAAATTAGATGGTAAGCTCTTCATTTCATGGACCATGTCTTTTTATCTCTTCCATAAAGCTTACATGGCATTTATGGGAGCAATGTAAATTAATAATAATAAACATTTTATACTCTACTGATAAATGTTTGGGTTTTTGAAGTGTGAAATACTGCCTCTGATCTAAGTGGATGTCGATGAATGATTGCATCATGACATAACATGGACCAGGATCTCCCCTAGGGAAGAGAAGCTGGATCTGGCAGCCAGGCCTGTCCCTCTGGCACAGACAGAGATCAGAACAGACCAGGAGGCAACCAGGCCAACCCCAGCCCTGGAGATCTAACACATCCCTGGGGCAAGGATGGGTCACAGGATATCAGCCTGTGAGTGGACCTGGTTTGGTGAGATCCATCACTGGTTCTTGGCAGGTGTGGTGAGCTGGAGACTGACCCTGGTGTGGTACTGCAAGAAAAACATTCATGTGCTGGAGTGACTCCAGAGAAGCACAATGAAGCTGGTGAAGGGTCTGGAGAAGAGATATTATGAAGAGCAGCTGAGAGAGCTGGAGTTGTTGAGTCTGGAGTAAAGGAGACTGAGGGGAAGTCCTTTCACAGTCCGCAGGTACGTGAAAGGAGGTTGTAGTGAGCTGGGTGTCTCTCTTCTCTCCCAAGCAAGAAGGAATAGGACAAGAGAAAAAGGTCTCAAGTTGCACCAGCGAAGGTTGAGATTGGACATTAGAAGAAGCTTCATCACTGAAGGGGTACTCAAACACTGGAATAGGTTCCACAGGGAGCTGCTTAAATCATCGTCCCTGGAGTGTTTAAAAGATGCATAGATGTGGTGCTAAGAGAAGTGGTTTAGCATCAGACTTGGTAGAGTTAGATAATGGTTGCATTCAGTGATCCTAAAGATCTTTTCCAATCAAAATGATTCTATTCTGTCATCATTCTGTCATGACTGAGACAGAGGCTGATGATCCTGTGGGGCTGAAATGAAGCCATAGGTCCAGCTTCAGCTCCTGGGAAGCCTGAGGAAGGCAGTTGAGGGACAATCAGGGCTGTCAGTGACCTCATTGTTCTGCCAGGTAGACTGAGGCAACAGTTTATTTATTAAAAATATTTTTTAAAAGATTTTTGATTGTATGCCTCATGAAAATTTAAAAGCTAAGCCAGCTCTGGAAAGACGAAAATAGACTTTACAATGATGATCTCCATTGTGATGCTCAGAATGAATGGGCAGATAAACAAAACTATTTGCAGCTGGAAATTGCTTGGTTTAGACATGTACATACACATGACTGTCTCTAATTGTGTTGCCCAGAACAAAAAGTATAAAGCCTTGTAAATCAGCAAATACAAGCAACTATATTTGGAATTTATTCCCAGTCTTGCTATCATATATCTTATTTCCTAACAAATGATGCTAAGCCACACTGAAATGCAAAGTGTGATATCACCTTTAATATTAATTCCCAGAAATGTATTCAGCAAAGTACAGAATCTATGCTTACCCAGAAAAAAACTAAATAAAGTAAAACTAAATCAAGAGTATTTGTTTGCTAAGTGCATTAATACAATGAAAGGACCTATAGTCAAGTTGAGTAAGTCAAGTAGGAGTAAGTCAAGTAGG
>WBNM01041249.1:13600-30653 GCA_013399055.1 Ramphastos sulfuratus
AGGAGGAAGTTGTTTGCAGTGAGGGTGGTGAGACACTGGCACAGGTTACCCAGGGAGGTTGTGGCTGCTCCCTCCCTGGAGGTGTTCAAGGCCAGGTTGGACGAGGCCTTGAGTGACCTGTGCTAGTGGGAGGTGTCCCTGCCTGTGGCTTGGGGTTGGAACTAGATGATCCTTGAGGTCCCTTTCAACCTTACCATTCTATGATTCTATTATTCTATGATTACAGACTCCACTAAGTAAGTAAGTAGTAAGTAAGTTTAATATTTTATTATGTACTTATATCGCAGCTTTGCCAATAGTAAGAATGAAACAACTGGAATCTCCTGCATTTTGTTCATTAAGGGCCTCACTACATCTGCTCACTGGGAAGAACAACATCTTAGAAGTGTTCTCTAAAAGCACAGTCTAAATGCAATGAGTAACACAGTTATAGATATCGATGGAGAATATCATAGAATCATAGAATGGTAAGGTTGGAAGGGACCTCAAGGATCACCTAGTTCCAACCCCCTGCCATAGGCAGGGACACCTCCCACTAGTACAGGTCACCCAATGCTTGTCTAGAAATATTAATATTTATAAGAAATAAGTAGAAAAAGAAATCAACTGAGTTTTCAGAGGTTTGCAAATTTTGCTTTCAAAAGCAAATGTTTCAGTGAGGTGTACTTTTTTTCTGAAAATGACTGAAGCATTGAATCTCCAACATCACCCTGCAAACAGAGCTGCCATTTTACTTTTTTAACTTCCAAATATCATTAGGTGTGAAAAAATGACTATTTTTGCCACTCCAAAGTGGTGTATATTTACTCCCACCTGCACACAAAACTGAGTGAGTAGATGGTATTGATAGCAAAAGAGGTTTTCTCAGGAACTGCTGTCTTATATGCGTGTGGGAGAAGCATTGGGGATGGGAGCAAACTCCCCAGCCTTTAACTTTCAAAAGCCAGGTTTCTGGGCTAAATTACCTGCCCAGCTTCCCTCAATGACAGTCTTTACAGAGAGACAGAGCTCCAAAAGCACAATCATTTCATCAGTCTTCCACTGCTATCACAGGATGATCTGCTTTTCAGAGATGCCTGACTATTCCTGGTGTATAAAGTGGACATTGATTATCATCATAGTGGATAAAATTAAATTAAATGCTTTCTGAGTTCACAGACTATTTATTAAATAATGTCTAGCTCCTATATAGACAATAAGTATCAAGTGGTACTCTACATCTCCATTTCTTTGTAAGAGGCAACAGTACTCCATTCAAACAAATCTCTGATAACAAAGATACTGGATCAGTAGCAATAACTGAGCACTATAAATGGCTTATTTCCAGGTTTTTGCCTTTAAAAATATTTTCTTTGCATCTTGTACATTGCTTATGTCAGACTGTGTGATAAAAGCTCACTGCAAACTCATACAGGAGTTAGCTTGGGAGTCAGGGCATGGGTTAGACAGCCTATGCATTTACAGTGCCAGCAGCTGTGCCATAGATTATAGGGGACCATGTACCTGTGGTGCCATGAAATGGAGCAAGAGTGCCAGCAACTGTGATTGGTTGGAGGATCTGTGTGACTGGGTGCCAGAGAATGAGACCTCACTGAGTGAAACCAAGTGCCAGCCCCTTAGGATGAGGACTGCCAGCAAATAGATTGTGAGCATGCAAGTGAGTGTGTGAGCACTAGAGTGAAGATCAAGCTGGGCTAGCCAGTGAGTGTGTGGTGTGGCCTCTGAACTGGATGAGGGTGTGTCTCTAGAGGTGGCACCACAGGGCAGTTGGTTATTGGAGGACCAGGAAGATCTTGTCCAGTTTCTGGAGACTGTAGGGTTTGGGTTTAACTGGAAAACTTGCTGTGCTTGTGTATGTGTGTGAGTGAAATAACTGGAGAGGAGCTGTGGCTCTGGGGACTTGTATGTCCAGGTGCCAGCAGCTGGGGAGGCTGAGATGCAGGAACTGGGCAGACTCAGTGTCTGAGCACAGCTCCTGGAGTCCAAATTGTACATATTTCTGTATGCATTCTCACTAATTGACCTCTACCTGCTTGGCAAAAGAGGATGAATTCATTGCTGCTGGATGTATTCGTGCGAAGGTTTTGTGTGCTTGTTCATGATATATGCAGCCTTACATATGCAGATGCAGATATGGTATGTATGTGAGTTCCGTGTATCTGTGCCTTCTGGGGATGTATTTTCAGCCTTGCTATAGATTGAACCAGAGTAATGAAGCTGAGCAGCCAATGCCTCTCTTGAACTGTTGGACCTGGTCTGATGTTTTTTGACTCGCATAACTTGATTTTGAAATGTTATTAATTGGTAGCAATCAAAATCCAATTAATGCGCTAGTACATTATTAATATAGGTTTGGATAGCATGAAGGAGATGGGTGTATACTCAGGGAAGCCAATGCTTGTCCACTACCCAGCATGGTCATGGATCTGCACAGGGGAGGTTATGATTTAATGAACATTTTGTAATATAAACTGTTGAATGCTTTGATTGACTTTGGGAGCAACATAATGAGCATATGTAGCATTAAGACTGATGCAGAAAATTGTGAATTAATTCCATATTTGGAAGAGACAAACAAGAATAAAACATGATTCTGTCTGTATAGCAGATGACTCCGTTCCTAATAATTAAGAGCAACTTCATTATTGAATTCTCAGTTCTATGCAATTAATGAATGAACTTTTAAAAACTGGGTATATTAAAAATACATAAATAACAATAGCAGGGGACTACATTGTTCCCTTTCTGAGAAACTTACACAACATCACCTTTGGGAGCTCTGATCATGTTATCAGACTCACTGCTCAAGGAAAGGGGTAAGTGAAGCACTGACTGTGTGAGCAATAGTTAGTCCTGGACACTGGACAGACAAGAGAGGGGCAATATATTACCTTGAAAAGAGATTTCATTATTCTGTAGAGTGTGGTAGGAACATAAACTGTATTTCAAAATTACCTCGAATGCACAAGCTGGATTGCAGCTACAATGAAAAATTCAGTTAATCTAGTGATTTATAATGTGTGACTCCAGTGTCTTGTATGAAGAAGTGTCTTGTTTCTCAAGACACTTTTATTCAGTCCACTTCTACAATAACATTTTGTTCCTTCTACTAAGTTTCTGAGTTCATTGTCATTATTAATTGCCTTGAGATAATGAAGATTAACATTATCTTTCATAGATTTTAAGTGGCCATCAGCAACTATTTTTTTTTAAACTATTCTCTGATGAATACTTTCACCCACCCCTCCATCCCAGTACTAATCTGTCACCTACTTCATTGGTCCATAAATTTATAATTAATACATTTTATTTTATTTTACTCATTAAAAAGAAATGAAAAGAAAGATCAACACACAGATTTTTTTTATGTGTTACAGTTTAAAATTACAATGAAGAGTAGTCTTTTAGGAATTAAACTGGGTTTAAACTGACAGAGGGGAGATTTAAACTGGATGTTAGGAGCAAGTTCTTTACAGTGAGGGTGGTGAGACCCTGGCACAGGTTGCCCAGGGAGGTTGTGGCTGCTCCCTCCCTGGAGGGGTTCAAGGCCAGGTTGGAGGAGGCCTTGAGTGACCTGTTCTAGTGGGAGGTGTCCCTGCCTATGGCAGGGGGTTGGAACTAGATGATCTTCCAACCTTACTATTCTATGATTCTATGATTCTATGATAATTTAGCCATCTTAGTGATAAAACTTTTATTAAATCATTGTTTTGCTCCCACATTTCTTTTTGGAATATTTTTTTAATATTTACACAGTATCACAGGATCACAGTATCAGCAAGGTTGGAAGAGACCTCAAAGATCATCAAGTCCAACCCATTACCACAGACCTCGAGACTAGACCATGGCACCAAAAGCAGAAAGGCATATTTCTGAATATTAAGACATATTCTGAATATATGTGAATATTTTCACATATTTACAAATGATATTAAATTCTGGCATTTTGAAATGTTGCATCCATTAAAAGACTAATAATCAGTCAGTCCCTGTACTTCAAGCTGAGTAAGAGAGTCATAGATGTGCATCATTTTCTATCAACATTTTGGCACAGGAGTAAAACAAGATGCTTTGCAATTTTGCAGCAGGAGATGACTCATATAACTAAACTTAATTTGTTCCAATTAGCATGGTAAAACATTGTTTGCATCATCTAGAGGCAAAGGAACAACACTCCAAGAGTGAGTAAGAATGAAAACCTTTTAATACAGTGAATGAATATCTGAAAAAAACCCAACAAAACACAACAACACAAAAACCAAACAACAAATCAGACAGAAACATTGTTTCTCTCTCCTTTACCTTGTGATTTTGGACAGCTCATGCTGTTCTAACTATTGAAAGGAGAACTCACTTGCCAAGTGAGTTTACTAAGCCTTCAGAAATTGCAAACCAGCCTATCATGCTTCTGACAGATCAAATGCCCACTGGGTGTTCATGTACTCATTGAATCTAAATTTGTGACTGAATGATTCCCAAAATTAGCTTTTTTAAAAAATGACAAACAAAGAATGAATGTAAAAGTAATGAAGTAGAAGAGACTTTATGGTTTTAGGATTGTCACTTTAAAGAAAAATAAATTCTTGTGTTGGTTCAGAAATTGTAAAACATAATCATTAACCACTGCAGATCTGGGTAAAGGTCTGATCATGTGGTGCAACTGCTCAGTCAGCTCACAATGATCATGTGTAGTTATATAATAATCACTGTGATGGTTTGGGAGTTCCCTGCCCCCTCCAACTTTGTAAAATCACCCAGACTAGACTCAGCCAGCTGGAAGTTAAGGACTGAAGCTCTATTTACAGCTTAGCACAATATACAAGCAGAGATATACACAATAGACAGGAATATTTACAGAAATATACAAGTTAAAGGTAATACAGAAACACAATTCCCCTCCCAGGAATCAAAGCCCCCAGGAGGGGCTCCCAACCACCCTTCCACCTTCTTTCCACCCCTCTACCTTACCCCAGGGTTTGGCTTATGTGCAAGGTGAGTTTGGAGGATTCGCCAGGGGGGTTAGAAGTAGAGTGGTTGGTTAGGTTATTCAGCAGAGAAGGCAAAAAAAAAAGCTAGAGAGATCAAGACACTCTGAGCCTCTGTCTTATCTATGTTTGTGTTCTTGTTCTTATACATCTCAGCAAGCCTATATTCAAATTAGCCTCAAACCAGCACAATCACAAGAAAAAAATTGAGGAATATAAAACCCTACATTTGTTACTGCTGTTGGAATTTCACAGGCACAAAAAAACCCCTCTTTTTAGAGAAAATTGTAATGAGTTTTAAATATGATGAAAGCAGAAGAATCCAATCAGTTCTACAAGATACTGTAGCCCATTTGTGAACCAAGCTGTTGAGTAATGAGTATCTCAAGAATAATTCTGTCTCTTGGCTATTTGGTTATGTAACAAAAGATGGATCTTCTTCCCAAACAGTAGTCTGGGATACCCTGCATCACTATAGCCAGATCAGGCTTCTCTGAGATATTGGATGTCACTCATTTCATTAGGGAATTGCTGGCACCTGAATCCAGTTCTTGAGTGAGTGTTCAGATACTGGATATAAGGGCATGACACAGGAAATAATGCCAATTTTGCCATCTGTCTGTTGTAAAATAAGGTCCTCTGTGCTTGCTTCCAGGAAGGTATGAACCAACATGAGAAAAGGAATATTTCTATATCATGCAATCTGAAGAGTTTAGAATATGGCCATGTTACCACCTCTTTTTTTCTGTCTAGTTCAGCCATTATCCATTCAGTATGTGCTTTTCTGTGGATTCATTTTTTCTAGCCATTTGTGCACTTCTATGTTTCATCTGTGGAGCTAGTGTGTATACAACAAGTAGTGAATTTAAGAGGCCAATATCTAAAGATTTGCTCTAGTAAAATGTAAAGTATTTAAATCTCTTTCCAGAATCCAGAAGAACCTTGTTAGCTCTATCTTTTAACTGCGCATGGGAAATGGCAATGAAGCTAGAGCACGAGAAGTCAGTTTCCTCATTAGATTACTTGGGTTTGCAAGTAGAAATTATAGTGTGATGGGTTGAACCTGTCTGAATGCCAGGTGCTCACCAAAGTCGCTCTCTCAGTGTCCCTGCTCAGCTGGACAGAGGATTGAAAATATAATGCAAAGGTGTTTGGTTGAGTTAAGGATGAGGAGAGATCACTCTCTAATTACTGTCACAGGATAAACAGATTTGACTTGGGGAAAGTTGATTTAATTTATTAATTTATTGTAAATCACTCTGCTCTTGTCAGATCCCATCTGGAGTACTGTGTGCAGTTCTGNTCCTATGGTTGGAACTAGATGATTATTGAGGTCCCTTCCAACCTTACTATTCTATGATTCTATGATTCTATGTTAAACCAAAAGAACAACAACCATGGGGATTTTGATATTCTCATAATCTCCAATTTGTTTTGTTTGTGATATATATAATGATTTATTTTTACTCCTCCCTGCACTTAAAAATGATGTTGAATATTGACGATGGACTGTTTCCAACGGCTAGAAAGAAGAGAGATGCATCTGATAAATGCAAACTTCAGCTGAGATCCACAGAGGTTAATTCAACATTCTTATCTGAATAATACCCTTTTCTGGGGTGCAGGTCAGGGTTTGCCCTCTGCTCCCCACACAATGAGCTAGAAGCATCTGTCACTTCCAAACTTCAATACACGAAGATGAATATACAGTGAAAGGGCTGACCTAGTGTTAATCAATAGGAAAGGCTAAGTGCAGAACTATCTATATTAATACTGTTGAATCCAATTTTAGAACTTAAAGGTTGCCTTTTTTGAAAGCTTATAGTGCTTTCAGGATAAATACACTCATCTCCTTGGAATGTAACACTGAAGTAATTCTCTGCAAGTGCACACACTGAGAACAATCTAAGTATGGTTTCCAGAAAGCATCACTTTTGTACTACTCAATTGCCATTTAATGAAGACTTACTTATAGGCCTGTCTCAGTTTGAGAGGAAACAAAGCATTTTTCTAGAGTGTTCCATAAATAATAGGTTATCAAGTAGCCATTGAGACTTCATTTATCATAGAGACAGAAGAGCTATATCTAGACAGAGCCTGAAATCTGTTAAAAAGAATCAAGGAAGGACAGATTTGAGCTCGGTTCCCAAGTTTCTGGATTTGTATTTTTTCATTTAGTCCACATTTTGTTGGAAAACATGAGACTATCCAAGGAAAGAGAAATGCTGATACAAATCACTGTGGGTTGAAAAGGTCAAGAGACCAGATCTCCTCATTTCCCAGGTGATTACCATAAATCCCAGGCTGTAATGCATAAATCAGCTCTTCCTGGCAGGCTTGTTCTTACCCCCTACAACGTCTTTCAATACAGCTGAACCTCTGCTGTATGCTAGGATCACTACTGTTGGTTTATGTTAGAGAGAGCTCAGTGCTGCTGCACACAAACAAGGACATGGAATATCATGAAAACAATAGACTTTTAAGCACTGGGATATTGATTTTGTTTGCGCCTTGGATTCAGAGTCCTAAAACTTGTCTGTCTAGGCAAATAGTAATGTCTTAGAGATGTCTCCCTTACATCTTAGGGATGTAGATAGTGAGATCAGCTGTGTGTATGAGTACTGATACACCAGAGGTTTGTGCTGCCATTCAGAGGGACTTAGACAGGCTGGAGAAATGAGAACCTCAAGAAATTCCACAAAGGGAACAGTAAAAACTCCATTTGGCAAAGAATAATCCTATGAGGACAGGCTGAGAGAGTTGGGGCTCTGCAGCCTGGAGAAGAGAAGGCTGCCAGGAGACCTTAGAGTAGCCTTCCAGGATCTGAAGGGGGCCTACAAGGAAGGCTGGGGAGGGACTATTGACAAGGTCTTGTCATGACAGGACAAGGGGCAATGGGTTTGAACTGGCAGAGGGGAGATTTAGACTGGATGTGAGGAGAAAGTTCTTTCCAGTGAGGGCGGTGAGACACTGGCACAGGTTGCCCAGGAAGGCTGTGGCTGCTCCCTCCCTGGAGGTGTTCAAGGCCGGGTTGGAGGAGGCCTTGAGTGACCTGTTCTAGTGGGAGGTGTCCCTGCCTATGGCAGGGGTTTGGAACTAGGTGGTCCTTGAGATCCCTTCCAACCTTACCATTTTATGAATCTATAATAAACTATGCACCAATATGCACTAGGGCTGGCTGTCTGGAAAGAAGCCTTGTAGAGAAGAAACTTCAGGACCTGATGGACAAGGTGACCTTGAGCTAGCAACATTCCCTTTCTGCAAAGAAGTCTGACAGCCTCCTGGGTTTTTGTGATCCTGTGATTCCAAAGCTATTTTTACAACTATCAGTAATTTATTAAATCAGTGCTGATTTCTGCAGACGTGAAAACCATGGCATTTAAAATAGCTTTCTGAAGAGCATGCAGCCAGGTATACCACAGCACAGATTAAATTCACATTTGACTCACAATGTAGTGGCACTGACTAAATTCAGTTTCAGAATACTCATTTAGTTTATAAAACCTTAATGTATTACTTAATAAATATCGGAATAATATAAAAAAAAATCTTTGAATCTGCTTTGTGCACAGTGCAGTTATCTTTACTTGTTTATTCAAACTTTTTTTTTTATCCTTATAGTTCTCCCCAAATCCCAAAGTAACAATTTTTTTTTTTTTTTTTTAATGAACACTCATTATATAAGTAGTTGTACACATAATGGAAATGTTTTGTGGAGTTTATCTAGGAAAAATGATAAATGGAATTCTTAGAAAGTGAACTTTACTACTGCTTTGGGATTCCAAGAATTGGCACCAAAAATCCAACATGTCATTCTTTAAAATGTTCAGTGAAGAAAAATCTCTGATCTATGCACAGGTCTTTTTATAGTCTCTGATTAATTTCCTATAAAGTTTATTCCTAATTAAAACTGTGAACAATTTTATATGGTGGGTAACACTGTGGACAATATTTCTTCATTTAAATCAGTTTGTATTTCAAACTAGTGATTTGTAGTCCCTGGTATTTCACGTCTTGTTTCTCAGTGGTTTGTCATACATGACTAAGAAAGACAAGGTCAAGTATACTCTTTGACAAGCCACATTTAAAATTCCTGAAGCTGCATTTGCAACTCTGTTAAACCTGTTAAAGATCCAAACTGGAAGCAGTGGCTTGAATAATTACTGTAACAGCCTTGCAGTGTACCCAATACTGAAAGCTGAGCACAGTGACATGTTTCCAGTCTGGCAGGTAAACACCTGAACGTGTTTAAATGTGTGGTATACCCACCAGAAAGTGATTTTATTGTCTGTTAAAAAAGGTCAGCATCTTTTGTAGGAATTTCTTTTACAACAAAACATAAGCCATGTATTGACAATTGAAAGATATGGTATCACAGTATCACAGTATCACAGTATAAGCAAGATTGGAAGAGACCTCAAAGATCATCAAGTCCAACCCATTACAACAGACCTCAAGACTAGAGCATGGCACCAAGTGCCACGTCCAAACGTGCCTTGAACACCTCCAGGGACGGTGACTCCACCACCTCCCTGGGCAGCCCATTCCAGTGGGGAATGACTCTCTCAGTGAAGAACTTTCTCCTCACCTCCAGCCTAAACTTCCCCTGGCACAGCTTGAGACTGTGTCCTCTTGTTCTGGTGCTGGTTGCCTGAGAGAAGAAAGCAACCTCCTGCTGGCCACAACCACCCTTCAGGTAGTTGTAGACAGCAAGAAGGTCTCCCCTGAGCCTCCTCTTCACCAGGCTAAACAATCCCAGCTCCCTCAGCCTCTCCTCATAGGGCTTGTGCTCGAGGCCTCTCACCAGCCTCGTTGCCCTTCTCTGGACACGCTCAAGCACCTCAATGTCCTTCTTAAATTGAGGGGCCCAGAACTGGACACAGTACTCAAGGTGTGGCCTAACCAGTGCAGAGTACAGGGGGAGAATGACCTCCCTGCTCCTGCTGGCCACACTATTCCTGATGCAGGCCAGGATGCCATTGGCCTTCTTGGCCACCTGGGCACACTGCTGGCTCATGTTTAGGCGGGTGTCAATCAGCACCCCCAGATCCCTTTCTGTTTGGCTGCTCTCCAGCCACTCCGACCCCAGCCTGTAGCTCTGCATGGGGTTGTTGTGGCCAAAGTGCAGCCCCCAGCACTTGGATTTGTTGAAAGCCATCCCCTTGGACTCTGCCCATCTGTCCAGGCGCTCGAGGTCCTGCTGCAGAGCCCTTCTGCCCTCCAACCCACCAACATCTGCCCCCAGCTTGGTGTCATCTGCAAACTTGCTGATGACTGTCTCAATGCCCTCATCCAGATCATCAATGAAGATGTTAAAGAGGATGGGGCCCAGTACTGATCCCTGGGGGACACCGCTAGTGACAGGCCTCCAGCTGGATGTGGCACCATTCACCACCACTCTCTGGGCTCGACCCTCCAGCCAGTTCCTAACCCAGCACAGAGTGTTGCCATCCATGCCACAAGCTGACAGAGCTGGTAGAGCATCTGTGCCAAGAACAGGTATGTGCAGTACGCTGCGTGATTAGATTTTATGTGACTAATTACCATATGAGGTTTCCATACCTTTGCAGATGTGTTGCATACCTGCAGACACTGCTGTCTGCAGAACTGAGGAAACAGTTTTGTGCTTTACAGGCTGGACTCCTGTAAAGCTGGAAAGAATGCTTATTTGTCTCTTCCCTCATGCGACAGAAAGCAAAAATAGTCTTATTTGATTGTTCCCTTCCATTTGTAAATATGTGAAACAGCATTCTCAATTTTGTTTTTACACAAGTAAGTTTGAAAAGTTTAGGAAGGCACAGAGGAATGGAAATGCATGGGAAATAGTTCTTCATAATTGTCTCTCCTCCAAATGCTGTTGAGATAGTAGATTACAGAAGTTACTAGTCATTGTTCACGCCTGTGGATGTGTCTTTGTAGATTTTTTCCCTTTGTATTTATTTCTCCTTTTACAGAATTTATTGAAAACCTACTGAAAATTCACTTAAAATTTGTAAGATCCTGGAATCAGAGAGCACAGTAAGTAAAAAGATTTATCTAGGATGACTGATGTAATCAAAGGAGCCTTTGAATCTTTGAACAGTGCTGAAGTACTGGAATAGAAGCTGTTAGATAATGTTGTTCCAGATTGGTAAACAGAGCAGTGAGTGCTGTTGCTTATCTTTTAAAAACAACTCTAGAGTGACTTAATCTTATAATGCACAGCAGGGGACAGAAGCTGCAGCAGAAATCTCCATTGTTACAACTGCATTTGGAAATCCTGCAGTCTATATGAGTTTCATTAATAAATCTGTTGTCAAATAAAATAATGGCTGAATTAATTTACTGGATGCTTTCATGAGCTGAAATTTAGAAACACTCTGACATGAATTATTGCTCTTATGAAGATTGTTCTTCTGTATTTTGATAGCAAGAAAAAGGTTCAGGCCAGATATGCTGAACCATGGAAAACATACAGGGTGAAGCAGTGCCCACAAGGTACTTGCTATCTGTTTTTCTTTCTCAGACACAGAGAGAATTTAACAAATAAGCTCAACTGAAAACTGGATTTCCAGTAGCCAGGGTATTCAACCAGGCAAACCAACTTTTGAAACTGAATTTGCAGAACAATTGTTGAAACAATTTTAAAAGAATTTAAGAATTCTTAAAAAAAAAAAAATTCACCAAGTGCCAGATAAATATACTGTATTTGAGCTTTGAGTATTTATCTGGGTTGATGCAGTCATAGTGATTTTCATAAAAAATCCCCTATGATTTGCTTTTTCAAAAATATATATTTATATAGTTTTCAGATCTTCCTGGAAGTGTGAGACATGGGATGCTACTGACACAAGTGTTTGTTACTCTCAGTGTTTTATACAGGAGTCTTCAGAGCACCAACTTAGTGCATTGTTTCAGCTCTCCACAGATACCTATTCTGCAGGATTTCTGGAGGGAGAAGTTCAAGTGGGAATGGGCATGTGCAAGAGACACTGAACATTGACAAAGCAACTCACCTTGAGTGTAAAGGAAGCCCTGGAGACAGGAGAAACACTGAAATGGGTGAAACCCACAGTTGTCCCAGTACTTCACTTATCATCTGGGCTAGAAGTGTGGCCAGCAGAGCAAGGGAGGTGATTCTCCCCCTTTGCTCTCATCAGACCCCACCTGGAGTACTGTGTACAGTTCTGGAGACCCCAACACAAGAAGGACATAGAAATGTTAAAATGAGTCCAGAGGAGGGCCACGAAGATGCTCAGAGAGCTGGAGCAGCTCTGCTATGAGGACAGGCTGAGAGAGTTGGGGCTCTGCAGCCTGGAGAAGAGAAGGCTTCCAGGACACCTTGTAGTAGCCTTCCAGTATCTGAAGGGGGCCTACAGGAAGGCTGGGGAGGGACTGTTTATAAGGTCTTGTAATGACAGGACAAGCAGTAATGGGTTTAAACTGGCAGAGGAGGGGACATTTAAACTAGGTGTTAGGAAAGGGTTCTTTACAGTGAAGGTGGTGTGACACTGGCACAGGTTTCCCATTGAGGTTGTGGCTGCTCCCTCCCTGGAGGTGTTCAAAGCCAGTTTGGATGAGGCCTTGAGGGGCCTGTACTAGTGGGAGGTGTCCCTGCCTATGGCAGGGAGTTGGAATTTCTCTCAGTAAAATAATTTGTTAGACTCAAACCATCACAGAGGTCCCTTCCAACCTAAACCATTCTATGATTCTATGTTTCTATGTTAAAACAAGATGCAGCTGAGTGTTTGCAACTGCTTTTGAATGCTGCACACAATGAAAACAATAGCTTCTAGAGGTACATAGATTTCTCCTGAATTATTTGTGTATTGTTGTGACAGCAGCAAAAGCAAAGTATGATGCAAAGAACAAATTATAGTTCTGCCATAATGCTGAATAAAAGACAGTTTCTTCTTTTAGAAGAGATGCTCTCTCTGGCCTCACTCTCAGAAAAACAACAACAACCAACAATAAACCCAAACAAACCAACCAACAAAACAAAAAAAAATAAAATCCCCCAACCAACCCCCTCCATATAACACAAAACTTTCATTCAAAATATTTGATTGAAAATATCACTTGAAAAAAATTGTCTAGAAATGAGAATGTTGCTATGAATAGCACCCAATAAAAAAGCATGGATAATCTTCTTTACATTATTTTCATTTCACTGCTGAATTATTAAACAGCAATTTTTCTCCTGCTTTGAACTCTGAAATAGCATTTTCTGCAATACTTATGCTTTCTGGTACACTGCATCAATCAAATCTGGCTGCCATGGATTTCAAATAGCTTGTTGGGAAAATGTGGTGATTTAAGGTGCTGCTTGCACTGAACCACTTGACAAAACTGTAAAGCAGCGACAACATTTCCATTAAAAATAATTATCCATTATTGGCTTCCTAATGGAGTTTTGGTTAATTGACAATTATTTACATGTGAAATATTAAAGCAGCTTAAACCAGTCCTTAACCCTCTTCTAGTCTGCATTTTCTTTACAATAAAGTAAAATGGAAAACCTATAAATGCAGCTACTGCTGAATGAAGGATTTTAAAGGTTCGTTTGCTCAATAATAACAGCCTAGTTGTAAAAGTGATCAGTGCAGTTACATTGGCATCAGATCACATTCAGAAGAATGTCTCAGGGTACCATCAATCATGCTCAGATTTATCAAGTTGCAGAGGGGGTCCCCAGCCTTCATTCAAGTTAATATGATGTCTTTCTGTATTGTATGACATTGCTGCACACGTGGTTGATGTCTGTGTCTCTATAATCAACTTCCTCCTTCACAAGAATAGTAAAAACAAATCAGTTATAGGTAGGCTACTTGGTATTGTTTCACTGGTAAGAAGTTTTACATATTAATTCTGTGTCATCATGGAGAAGTGATTGCTAACAGATTAAACATAGTTCCCATTGCTCTACAGTATGGTGAAAGAATGATTTCTCCTGGAATTAAATACAAAGTAGCTTGGACTGCAGGTTCTCTGAGAATACTAGTTAAGATAAGGGTATGCAAATAAATCATGACTGGACATCTGAAAACCAGAAACCAAGTAAACACAAAAACTCACTGTAACCCAAATAAAAAAATCACAGACTGATGGCAAATTGCTGTTGACAGCACACTAGGAACTGAAGATGTCATATGGCTGTTTTTGCAGAATAAAACTTGTGACTGATGTGAACCTGACAATAAGGCTGAGCATCTTGTACATACACTACTATTTCAGTATGTTTGCTCTTTGGATCAGGTGAATTGGCAGATGTGGGGAAAACAGAGGTCTGGTAGAAAAAAACAAGAAAAGGGATTGGAAGGGCTGCTTGAGGCTGGCTATCTGATACCTAACCTTCTACCTGGGAACAAGGTGGTGGCAGTGGAATTAAGAGCTTAGACAGCCTTAAACACACTCTGATCCTGTGTGGGGACTGCAGAAAGCGATTGGGGGATGGTGGGAAAGGAGGTCAGATGGCTGCAGGCTGAGCAGGTGCCACTGAGGCCCCTGGCAATCAACGGCCGCAATTGCTGCTCTGCCAGCAGGACATGTGATACCTCGACTGGGCAGAAGGATGCACGACAGAGCTGCCAGATGAGTGAGGCTGAGACTTGGCAAACCTGACGGTGGGAATGGAAATCTGGAGCCTTCGGCTAAAAGTGGGGAATTAGTTAGGTCCAGCCTGGATGTAGAACACTACAAACAGAACCGGAGTTCATTCAACTTTCCCAACTAATCACATTTGTAACAATTCTCTGTGTGGGCATTGTTGTTTCCTTTTATGTGTTTTATTATTTTTAATTAGATAAAACAGGATAATTCTAACTAGGTGTGGAGATGGTTTAATTTAATATTAGAAATGTGTAGAAGAAAACACAGCTGTAAATTTCCAAAATGTTCTGATATTGCACAGGAAACAGACTTGTAACTTTTTAATAAGAAAAGTATACAGTTTTCCTATATAAGCCTCCACACAAAGAAATTAAAATGAGAGACCAAACTGTTACAACACTTAAAATTAACTTTTTAATTGCTTGTGAATGGTTAATGTGAACTGGGTTAAAGAGCACCTGAAATCAGATATCTAAGCAAAAAGAAACAGCTAGTTTTGGAAATCTTGGCTTAAGAAGAACATAACATATGCATTCATACACCATTAGTGCTTCTGGCTTACTGAATTGGCTGGACACAGTGACAGATTCCTGCCTTGTCAGCACTTGTTTTTGGAGACGGCATTGCCAGAGATGTGATTATACATAGCCGAGAAACAAAAAGAAGCTTGAACAGGACTTCACAGCCTTCTCTGTTTCATTCAAAACAAATTTTCAGATTTTTTTTACTTGATTAGTGTTAATCAGCCTGCTGAACTAGTTCATCTGACTATTTTCTCTGATAACTACATAAATATCAAGATTTCCAGACCATTAGAGTGCTTTGGATTTGATTCTCAAATTTTGAATGTATTACCTACTGCTGCCTCACTAGTTTAATGAAGGTATGATCAATTCACACAATATAGGACATTAACTATAGAGGATTATCTCTTTCTTCAGAAGATGAGCTCTCTTCAAACTTGATGTTATGGAGGGGTCATTAATTGATGCGAGATATGATTTTCAAAGATTAATATTGTTTATTAATATTCAATATTCAGAACTCACCACCCCGATCAATAATTTTAATAATAATCAGTTCTTCACATGGTCATGGAAACTTTATACAGATAATAACACAGGATCTAGAAATAACTAGTAATAATATAACATAATTGAACTCAATTGAACTGGAAGAGAAGGTTCCTGCAGTTAGTGTACCACCTGTGGTCAATACTCCGCTTGCCCACTAGATGGACTCAAGAGGCTCCTTTCTGCTTATGGCAGAAGGCAATGGTGAATTACAAGAGGCTTTAAGTATTTACTCACAAAATTATCTCCCGACTTGTGGACGTAGCTACAGTTTCAGACAGTACCCAAATGCTTTCGGGGAATTCTGTTAAAGTCTTGTCATCCGCTGAGACTTCTGATTCTTCCCAGGCTTCAAGGTGCTGGGAAAAGGATGCAGACAACCTCTGACCTGGTCCTGGCTCTCTGGATGATCTGTGTGTCTCCAGGACTTCCTGTCTTGACAGGAGACTTTCAGGTGCAGGCAGGATGTCTTGCAATGTGCAGTCTAGGCACAGATGTCATGTTGGCTATGCAAGCCGATCGTGTGGACGCATTTAGAACCCATTCCTGGTAAACTTGAACTAGTGGAGTTTCCAGGCAGTTCAGGATACAATAAGGCAGTAACAAGTAGCAAGCACAGATACAACTGCAGAGCAGGTTGTGTCACCTGCTCATCTCCTTTTATCAATACAGCCCAAGACTAATGGGCCTCTGGACACAGAATAGCCAGTCAGAATGGCAGTTAGCCAAGCTTGACCATATTAGGTGAAGCTACAGGCTTGCTTTACCCTTTTTAGGGCAGTACACAGCCTTGCACGAGGCATACACAAGCTGAGCCTGGGCACCTTGTCTACCACAGGATGCGAATGGGCGGAATCCTTAGACTCAGTGGCTCCACGTTCTTTGTTCTCTTTCCCATGGTTGCTTCTCCCCAAAACAGAAGGAGGTAGCGCAGAAAAACATGTCTGGGCAAGCCAGCACATGTATAAGTCTATTTTGTCCTGCTTAGGCCTACCATGACACTAGAATTTTCAAAAGTACAAAAATATTGCCATTATTGTTCAAGGACACAGCTACTCATTGAATAAGAATGGCCAGAGTATGAAATACAAAGATGTTCAATGTAGCATTTTCCTTTTTTTTTTTTCTTTTATGTTATGAAAAGGTATTAAATACTTTATATAGTGATGCTAACTGATTATCTTCAGATTCCATTTGGTTTGCATTTCTACACACTTTGGAAAAAAAACCAAAACAAACCAAAAAAAACCCCACTGAACAACCTCAACTTTTCCTTAAAATTTAATACCCACGCAGTGTCTGTTTATTAATTTTCACTTTATTAAGCAGTGGCTTCTGTAAGAGCTAGTGTACATAAGGTATTTGGGAGATGACTTCTTGTGTCATCAAGAAGGCCAATGGCATCCT
>WBNM01041252.1:0-29070 GCA_013399055.1 Ramphastos sulfuratus
TCTTCAGATCACACCCTTCACTCTCCATGGATACTAATTACATTGGTTAATTACATCAGACCTATGCCCCCATTCCTTCTGTTCACACTTCCATTTATCTTATCTACCATCTACACCTAGAAGTACCCATGGTTTCATCAATACTGAGCTCAAATATGCCATTCCCATACAGCCCTACACATTTACCTCTGTTTGTATTGAGAAAAAAAAAATGTTGTAGATGATGCCCTTCTGAAGGGAACAAAGGGCCCCATATGCTAAGTGGATACATCGTACAGGGAAGTCTGCTGCTTCCCAGTTGAGGGAAGCTGGGCACTCTTCAAAAATAATGGGAAACAAACAGGAGGAGTTGAAAGCTATTACATGCTGCTAGAAAACTATGACCAGATACCCATCACTGAAACTTTCTGGGATGAATCCCATAACTGGAGTGTGGCTATTGGTAGCTACGAGCTGTTCAGAAGGGGCAGGCAAGGAAGGAGGGGGTGGAGAAGTTACCCTCTGTGTCGGAAATGGATAAGTGTGAAGAGCTATCCCTGAAGAATAGCCATGAATAAGTCAAAAGCTTATGGAAAAGAATTAGAGACAGATGAAACGAAGGGAACCTTGTGATTGGTGTCTACTATAGCTGCCTGAGATCAAGGGGAACCCACTGGTGAAGCCTTCGTACTCCAGCTACAGGAGCCTACATGCCTGCAGGCTCTCGTGCTGGGAAACTTCAATCACCCTGACACCTGCTGGAAAAGTAGCACAGAGAGCTGCAGGCAATTGAGGAGACTCCTAGAATGCCTCAACAGTATCTTAAGCCAGACAATAGGCAGCCCTACCGGAGTGGATGCAATACTGGACCTGATGCAAATGAACACATTAATTGTCACAAATGCAAATGAACTCATTAGTGGTGTCAAGACTGGGGGAACTTTGGGTTGCAGTGATCATGCACTGGTAGAGTTTGGAGTCCTAAGAGAAATGGGACAGGCAAAGTATATAGTCAGGACACTACATTTTAGGAAAACAAAATTCCAGCCCCTTAAGCACTTTGTCAGTAGGACCCCATGGGAAAGGATCTTCAGGGACAGAAGAGTAACACAGCAGAGCTGACAAATGTTTAAGGATGCTTTCCATAGAGTTCAGAGCTCTTGATCCCAGTTGTAAGAAATCAGGCAAGGAAGGGAAGAGAATGGCTTGGCTGAGTCAGGACCTGCTGGTGAAAATAAAGAGCAAGAGGGAACTGCACAGACAGTGGAAGCAGGGACAGGTAACCTGGGAGGAGTATGTGGTGAAGGGCCCAAATTCTATTTGGGACACATATCCTGGATATCTGCCTGGGCACCCATCTTGCCCCCCCCCNTTAAAAGTTTGCGTTTAACCTTTAAGCGACAGTTTGTGTCGCAGGACTCTCGAGTTGTTTTGAATTTCCAAAAATGTTTATAAAATTCATTTAAATTAATTTCATTAAATGTATATACATTCTGCAGCGACAGTTTTACCAACTGCATAGTAGAATCTGTGTGTGGTAATTGTAAATGTGTTTGGGGAAATTTTTTTTTTTAATTAATAAAAATATTTAATATTTTTATATCAGCCTCATTACGATTTACTTATAACCCAGATTCAAACCCCCCTCCACGACAGAGTATAGGAGCATTTCCCAGTTATGTAGAGATGTGGTCAGGAAGGCCAAGGCATGGCTGGAGCTGAAATGGCAAAGGACGCAAAGAATAACATGAAGGACTTCTACAGGCACATTAATCATCAAAGGAAGGTTAAAAAAGTGTTCTGCCTTTGATGAGTGGGAATGGAGAGCTGATCTCAAGAGATGAGAACGTGGAGGTACTCAATAAATTTTTTTGTCTCCGTCTTCACTGGTAACCTTACTCCTCACCCCTCCTATGTCCATGTTGATTATCAGGAGTGTAAGGTACCTCCCACTGTAACGGAAGATCAAGTTCAGAACCACTTGAAGCACCTGAACATGCATAAATCTATGAGAGCTGATGAGATGCATCAGAGTTCTGAAGCGATTGATGTAGCCACAGAGCCACTCTCCGTGATATTTGAAAACTCCTGGCACTCAGGTGAAATCCTTGGAGACTGGAAGAAGGGAAACATTGTCCTCATTTTTTAAAAAGGGTAGAAAAGGGGACCCTGGAAATTACCCTGGAAATTATTTAGGCAGGCCATTTGTCTCTGGGAGACTAAATTAGCATAGGAGCTATAAGGGGAAGTTGGAATTTGAGGTATACTGCTGTGACTTAGCTATAAACCTGTTTTTCCCTTTGAGGACTAGAAGTCTTGCCAAGGTTTCCAGAAGTATTTCAGTACTTTGATCGA
The DNA here is from genome assembly GCA_013399055.1 of Ramphastos sulfuratus. Taxonomy (NCBI): domain Eukaryota; kingdom Metazoa; phylum Chordata; class Aves; order Piciformes; family Ramphastidae; genus Ramphastos; species Ramphastos sulfuratus. The sequence goes on from WBNM01041252.1 coordinate 2,335, forward strand.
GATCCTTCACAAAATTAACCACACATGGCTAGAATGTGTGATGTACAAATACCGGAAGTTCTACTCGTCCCCTGTGACACTCACTGCAGCATTTCCAAAATCTCCCCCCCTTGACTCTTCTACTTGAACAAATGAAGGACCCATCAATTCTTTGGTGCAAGGGCAGGCTAGACTTCCAGTCCCCTGAGGAGGAGTAGCTGACATGGCAAGCTCTGTAAATGTCTGTAGAGGACAACTGCAAACTCTACAAACAGACTTTTCTCCACAGATATTTGATCATCTCTATGGTGTGTGGTCAGTGGATCTCACACAGCCTCCTATGGCTGTGACTGCAGCAATTATTTCAAATTAGTAGCTGCTTCTCCTTAACCTTTGACAATAAGGGATTTATTTAAAAACAGAAATAGTCATTCCTAGAAGTAGACATGGTACAGGTCCTGCAGAATTTTTTTGGTATTTCCCTCCACTCTCTTGTGCAGAACCAATGCAGAGCAGCTGCTCCGAGTCCAACCTGTGTAAGTCAAGAGCTGACTTTGATCTCTCATCAATAAACAGATACAAGAAAGGCTTTTTCTGCCTATGAAAGCAGTCCTGTTTCCAGGTAACCAGGTCCTTTCTTTATTGATCACTATGGAAACCTGATTCCCTCCTCCTGTTTCCTCTAGATGAGAAAGAGTATTTCCTAGCTAGCAGAGAGGGGAACTCTTTGATTTCCTATTCCACTCATTGACTTTCCAATAGCAGAGGGTCACTTGCAATTCTAATGTGAGGAGCTTACATTTCAGCAATATTGAAATAAACAGACACCCCAGGTCATCTTGCAGCTCCTTCAAAATAAACTGCTCAAAATTCATTGAAAATAAATTAAAGCTTTTTTTTTTTTTTTGCTTTTTTTTTTTTTTTTTTCCTGAGAGAATTGTGCTTTTATACACAAAGACATGCAACACAATTCAACTGCAATACCTTCCCCTAGCCTTTCCTGGTTGATCAGGCATTTCAAAGATTACACTGGATTGGAAGGGACTCTCGAAGGTCCAACCTCTCTGCAGCGAGCGAGGACACCTCTAACTAGATCAGGCTGCCCAGGGCCATTCAGCGTCTGAATTTCCATCCATGGGTTAATTACTAAGAATTACATTCTTACTAAATAGAAATGAAGTTTTGAAGACTTTCATCATGAACTTGAACTGGTCTGAAGTCAAGGTCAAACTTTCTGAGGCCATGATTCCCATCCTAAAGAATGTTTCCCAAACCTCCTGTCCGTGCCTGTTCTCTTCCCAGCGTGTGAAATCATACTAGCTGACATGGGGAAGAAGCATCACAAAATCATGGGCATACTTCACCTTTCATTTTGGTCAAAATGCCCACCAGAGAGTGCTGATTTCATCAGTGCTTTCGTCTCCATTTGAAATGTTCCCTGTTTAGAACAAAAAAAGAGCAACAGTAGCAAGTCCCAGGCCCCTGCACATGATCAGATGCTTAACTCTTGCTGGCATGCTTTGGACTACAAAAAAACCCAAACTGTTGAGTGTTGGTTGTGTTTGGGGTTAGTTTGTTTCCAAAAGTTATCAGTACCTCAGATGGTTGTATCAGTATTTCCCCCTGCTTTCTAAGCTTTCATATTGAGATCTTAGTTGCCCACATATTCCAGCTTATATTAATGTACTTATCCTGAGAGCTTTGCTGGTCTGTGGTCATAAATGGCATTATGCATTTACCCTCAAGTTATCGTTATTGCTTTAAACCTAAAGCTGTTCAAAGTTCCCCACAACCAAGTAAAACAGAACAGTCCTTTCTTATAATTAGCTTCCATGGCAATCAGAAAGTTAGTTCCCAGTCTAATAGCATACTTCCAACAACATTACATTGCTCTTTTAAATTGCTGCCACTGAGGTTGGGAGAACTTCTCCTCCATCTCTCTTCTGCCCTGGTGAGACCCCATCTTGAGTACTGCACTCAGTTTTGGGCTTCCTGGTTTAAGAGGGACAGGGATCTGCTGGAGAGAGTCCAATGGAGGGTTATGAGGATGATTAGGGGACTGGAACACTGCCTGATGAGGAGAGGCTGAGGGACCTGGGGCTTTTTAGTCTGGAGAAGAGAAGATTGAGAGTGGATTTAATAAATGTCTATAAATATCTGAGGGCTGGGAGTCAGAAGGGGAGGTGACAGGCTCTGCTCACTTGCTCCCTGTGATAGGACAAGGAGCAATGGATGTAAGCTGCAGCACAGGAGGTTCCACCTCAACACAAGGGAGAACTTCTTTACTGTAAGGGTCACAGAGCACTGGAACACGCTCCCCAGAGAGGTTGTGGAGTCTCCTTCTCTGGAGACTTTCAAGACCTGTCTGGATGTATTCCTCTGTGACCTAAGATAGATTGTATGGTCCTGCTCTGGCAGGGGGGTTGGAGTTGATGATCTCTTTGGGTCCATTCCAACCCCTACTGTCCTGTGATCCTGTGAACTGTGGGCAGAAAATGTTTTGCTCCATGTTACTCTAACACTGTTTTTCATATTGAAATTCCCAGTTTCAAGACAAGGAGAGTCTTCCAGTGAAAGACTTGAACTGAGAACCAAGAGTTTCAATATTTTTGCATAAAATCAAGAAAACTTAATAGCTTGCTATGGCTGGCATATTATTGGTATTTCTTTTAAAATTTTTGAGTGATAGAAAAAAAAACCCCAAACCTGATCAGCCTCTGGGTATTTTAAAGATTGGTCCTTGTGCCGCTTGAAGCATGCTACAGTTGAAACTGGCAGAGATTAGTCACACACTATGTGCAGTATTGGTCCAGTTCTGCTTTTAGAAGAAGCAAATGTGGCAAAAGTAAAAAGCCAAAGAGATTTTCCTCAAAGTGTGTTGTCAGAAGCTTTTTTTCTGCAAGAGAATCCAGTCTTGCAGGTCACAGAGAGATATGTACTTCAGTTTTGTTATGGACTTCAGAAGGCCAGAATTTCACTTCTTGGAAATGAGCCTCACTTTGGCCACTGCATCAAAGGACTGGAATGATTTAGAATGAAAACTAAAAAGCATCTTTTCTAGTCCAGAGGACAGCTTGGTCCAGCAGAGACACCACATAAAACAGGAACCGCCTCACTCCAGATGCCTGTGCATTGCTTTCCTTTGATGGGTGCTTATCCCAGTTCAAGAATAGCTCCAAGGCATGGAAATGTCCACACTTTGATTTTATTTCAACATAAGATGAACCCTTGTCTCTAAAATATTACATCTTCTCAAAGGCCTAGTCTCCAAAATAGTACAAGCTTGTGAACAATATTATAGGGGGAAAAAAATGCTTTCCCCTTGCATGTCTGTACATAGTATGCAGTACAAGTCTTAGAAGATATCCTGGAATTGTCCTATCAGATGCTGATTGTTTTATCATTGAAAGAGCTTCCACTGTGGTAATCCAAGTTGCTATTTCATATTTTATCATTAGCATACGAAAAACTCCCCTCATTGTACCTATCTAACTTTCACTAACTGTCCTTTTCAACAGCCAGCAAATTCCTTTTTAATGAAACTAACCACAAGCGAGCCGAAGGGAGGATTAAAAAGGGATTTTTGATTTTGCTACCAAGCTCCACTTCAGTTTGACATGAAATGTAAGGTTTGTTGTCATTGCTGTTTGTTTTTATACTGCAGTATCAAAACCTGCAAGAGTAGCAGCTCTGAAGAGTTCTTCAAGGGAAGAACATGTTTCCATATAGATCATAAAAACAACAGCAGTGGCTTTTGCAAACTGAACATAGATGTAGGCTTGTAGAATTCTTGGTGAGATAACAGAAACCCTGTTAACTGCTACATTTTGTATATGTGGATACAGAAATATACATGCACATGTTTGTGTTCTGATACCTTATAGACACAACTCCATGTTGTATTAGGAAGAAAGAGAACTACAGTTGAATTCTTGAACCACCTTCCTCAAAGAGATAGCTCTTATGATAAATGTCTGCTAGCAGTGCGTGCCACACACAGATGCTCACCCAGAACCCCTCAAGTAAGCTCCAGGACCAGCACCCTTGCAGAATTCCTGTGAAATACCCATTACTAAAACCACTGTATTAAACACATCAGAAATGCTTGGGAAGAAACAGATGCTACCTCTCAGTGTGTTACAGCTGGATGGCCTCTATGCCCAGTGCTGTACTGGCTACACAGTATTCCTTGTTCCCACCTTTTCACAGCTGCAGAATAGATTTCACAGCACAGCTGAGGATTTGGAAATGCTTTTGTCCATGGCTGTACCCCCACAACTCTTTTCAGACCTCAATATTCTAGTGGTTTGGTTTGTTGTTGGTTTTTTGGTTTGTTGTTGGTTTTTTGTGGTTGTTGTGGGGTTTTTGTTTGGCTGGTTTGGGGGTTGGGTTTTTTTTGGCAAAAGACAAAATACAAATCATAGGAAATAAAAGCAATAAATCAAATTCTTTTCCTCACAGAAAAGACAAATGACAAAGCTTCTTAGTAAAGAAGCATTCCAATAAATAACGCTGCTTGCAAATATCACAGATTTGATGAAATAGCAGAACTGGCAAAAACGTCAATACAAAGTATATAAAGTTATGCTCAGCCCAGTTAACATGCAGCAGTGAAAACATCCTCAAGAGTGGAAAAGGGAAGAGCAATGAAATAAACAAAAATCCCAACAAAAGACTCCACTTTCCTCAGGAAACTTCCACCTTTATACTGAATGTGATGCTCTTGGCCTGAGATGCACCTGTGAGCCAACTCAGGTTGGCTGTCCTGGCTGACTCAGAGCTGCTAATGGCCTTCAGCCCATGGCTGGCCTGGGATTCTGGCCCAGCAAATTCAGATCTTAGGTGGAAGCATTGTAGAAATAAAATTAACATCATAAATCCTACAGAAAACTTGTTCTGTAATAGGGTTAAAGTTTATCCAACACACAAACAGAATTAAAGCAAGTCAGGAAAGTTTTAAAGGACTACTGTAACACAGTGTGCTATGTAAGTCCAAAAGAGGACACTTTGATTCTTAGGTGTTGCTGCCTGTACAGAAAATTAGTGCCACTGTATCTAATGTTTAGAGGTGCCTGACTCACTCCTGAAAATGTTATCCATCTATCACGTTGTTTTGTTTTGGTAAGTTTACTATTCATTAGAAAATAAGGCCACTGACTAACCCCACCAGTGACAGCCATTACCAGAAACTTAACAGAAGATCAACACCAGCATAGGTCTATAACCCACCTGTGCCCCTCACCACGGTGCAGCAGTAGAGGAAGGCTGATTTGTGTCACAGCATGCCTGCTTCCACTGAGGTTGTCAGGAAAGGACAGGCCTCTGAGGATCTCAAGTCTTACGTCACTGTTGGAAGGCAGTGAAAAGAAAAAGGATGTGGGGGTCCTAGTGGATGGGAGGTTGACCATGAGCCAGCAGTGTGCTCCTGTGGCCAAGAAGGCCAATGGAATTCCTGGGGTATGTTAGAAGAGCTGTGGCTAGTAGGTCGACTCTGCCCTGGTGAGGCCACATCTGGAGTACTGTGTCCAGTTCTGGGCCCCCCAGTTCAAGAGGGACATAGAACTGCTTGAGAGAGTCCAGAACAGAACCACAAAAATGATGAAGAAAATGGAACATCTCTCTTATGAGGAGAGACCAAGGGACCTGGGGCTGTGCTGCTTGGAGAAGAGGAGACTGAGAGGTGACCTCACCAATGTTAAAAGAAATATGTAAAGGTGAGTGCCAGGAGGATGGAGCCAGGCTCTGCTCGGTGATGCCCGATGACAGGACAAGGGGCAATGGGTGGAAGTTGAGGCACAGGAAATTTCATGTAAACATGAGGAGGAATCTTTTCCCCGTGAGGGTGACAGAACACTGGAACAGGCTGCCCTGGGGGGTTGTGGTGTCTCCCTCTCTGGAGTTATTCAAAACCCACCTGGATGTGTTTCTTTGTGATCTGGTATAGGTGATCCTGCTCTGCAGGAGGGTTGGACTGGATGAGCTTTCGAGGTCCTTTCCAGCCCCTGACATTCTGTGATTCTGTGATAACCCCAAAGACTTTGTGACTTTTTTTGCCACTGCAAGTAGACGTTAAATTGTCTATCCTGAAGGCAAATGCATTATACAAGAGAAGAACTTTAGCTGTTTAGGTGCACAAAGTTTTCTCACCCCTTTCAACCTCCTGGTGTGGTGTAATTTCCCTTTGTTCCAGTAGGTTGAGCTATGGCTTCAAATATTTCCCATAAAATCAGCTGGTCATTTGGGTTGAGAACTGCCTCTCCAACTGCATGACTTTGTGTTTTAGGTTAGAACTCTGAAAATAACAAATCCAAACTAAAGCACGAATGTTCTGCTTGCACTTCCATAATTGGTAGGAAGCTAAAACTGTGATCCCATCAGCTGGACAAGCCTTAACCTCACTGTGACAACTGTAAGACTGCCTACAAACAAATAGTTCTATGAGCTGAAAAGCTATGCTAAAAGCACTATGCACTGTGAGGCAGTACGAGATGATATGATTTTTCTGTCAGAGAGATGGGACATCCAGTCCTTAAAGTCCTGAAGGATCACCAGCAAAACAAAAACAACAACAACAAGAATTATTATTATTTTTTTTTCCCAGGAAAGGACAGAAAGTAAACTCTTCAAGAGGGATGGTAATCTTGTGCATTGATGTTTTTTGCTTTGTTGTTTGGTTTGGTTTGGGTTTTTGTTTTTTTTTTTGATTGGTTATTTTTGTTTTGTCTTTGGTTTTAATTAGTTTTTTTTAAGTTAAGTCTCCAAACACAGAAGAGAAACTTGAAAGCTTTCAGTTTTTTAAATCATAGTTTGTTTAAGCAGCATTTAAACATGTTTCTTCACCTAGATTGTCCGTATATTTGCTGTCAGTCAGAACTGGCTAGTTCAAAGCCTTACCATGTCCACAGCATGTTCCCATATGTGGATAATTGTAGCTAGTTTATAACCCCAAAATATTAGCAGTTTCTTGACCTAGCCTTTTCTGAACCTGGACGAGGCCTGCAGTGATTATTACAAAGGTGTTTACTGGGTGGAGAGAATTAGATCTCTGGTCTTCTTTCAGTTTCTGATGAACAACTAGAAAGAGGAACATCCCCACTGATCCTTCCTTCAAGAGAGCTCACACTGAACATGAAGATTGAATTGCAAGACATTGTCTCTGCAGCCCTGCAGTGAAATGTGGTGCCAGACAAGCAAGGGTGATGGTTTCTTTGTACAGAAACCTACCTACTGGTCCACATTGCCTGAGCAACATCTTTAGAGGCTGAACCATTATCTTTGAATAATGAATTAACCTCTAAACACAAAAAGACAACTATTTGCATTGTACTACTCTTTCTGGATTTAATTGCTAGCTGTATAATAATTTGTTTATTCCTTTTGAAAAAATTTCAGTTCTGCCCAAGGCATAGTACTACTGTAGCAGAACTGCAATTGTTGAGCTGTTTGTAATCGCTTACAAGTCATAGTTAGAGGCCATGAAAAAAATATGAATATTGGGTATTTTAAAGAGAAAGGATGCCATTCAGAATGCCTCCAATGCTATGGTAAAGAGGAAATGAATTAATATATTTTGACATCAGTGAGCATTGTTTTCAATGCAGGTGATGTTAACTGTATTGCTGTATTCATGGAATTAGTGTGGCAAGTGCAGTTTGTTGGAGCTGTGTTCTCGAATGGTAGAAATTAGTGTAGTTCCATGAAAATCAATTAATTTGTGTTTGCAGAGAATCAGAGCTGCAGCAGCATTTCGCTTTTTCCTCTACAACCTGCTGATATGTCACTTTACTTTGTTATCTTTCATTATCAACTTCAGTTGATGAGAGTTCTTAGCACAACTGTGCCATTCATAAATAGCAGAGCTACACATGCTGGCTTAGGCAACACCAGAGCTGATGCATTAGCCTCAGTACTACGTCTTCCGTAGTCCAATATTAGAATTGCCATGGAAACCTCTTAGCAACATAGAAGGTGAAAATGGAATGAAAAAGCAAAGATGCAGTCAGCCCAGATGATAGTTCTAGGGGCAAAAACCCCAAACTCACATAAATTTACTAGCCTTGGGAAAAACACAAGAAAAAAAAATTAAACTGCATCTGAGAAGTTAATCTTTCAGATTCCTAGGTGGATTATCTCCTCATGTCTTTCATCTCCTTTTGCTTTTTGTTTTAGCAAGCAAAATAGCCAAGGTGTTGTGATGCCTGCCCCGGACATTGTATTATAGATTTCAGTGGTGTACTTCAGGCCTTGCTGAGGCTTGCTGGGAAAGGGCAGATCATTCTGATACTTTTGTTTCTCTATGACTAACCATCCTTTTTAGCATAATCTTTTAAGATGCACAGTGGTTCAGACACGCAGCCTTTTAGTTTTAAGGATAATCAGTTTCACTTGGGCCTTCTTTTTATTTTTTAATGGGAATTTCCTTCTGAGAATCTGTATTGTCCTACAGAATACATTGAATATTGAGCGATATACATTTATTCAGCCACTGACAAATGATTCCTCTGTGATTTGAGAGATTTTGACTGCATGAGCAAGATTTAAAAGATGATTAATGAAGTTGGATAGCTAGGCTGACATATGTTGAAGGTGCCTGAGGAAACACTCTGGCTGATTGGACATGAATCAGCCTCAGTCTGGGAGCCATGGAACCATAATAACATCCAGGATAATATATAAGTTGAATATTGAACCTATACATTCACTGGAGCACACAACAGTGAGACAACATGGATATAACAGCATTTCCATCCAGCTCAGGACTCACATAAAGAAAGATTTATTTCTTTTTATGACATGGGGATGCCCTAAATTTCAGAGTTCCAGTCTTGAGTTTTTTTGAGAAATCTGCTGCTGATTTTGATCCTTCCTGTTAAAAAATGCTTCTGACTTCATTCACCTGCATATATACATTAGGCTCGTGTCTTTCTACCTATTCACAACAGTAGGTATAGTTCTAATTTTTCTTTAAGGGATCTTTTAGAAGCACATGCAGCAGACACCAAAAGTAGGCTATGTAAAATGACTGCAAAATTAGGATTTTTACAGGACTGACATCAATTATTGTACAAATAAGTTTCACTCCTAATGGAATTCAGAAGAGAGACTTATACTGTGATGGTGGCTTTCAGCAAGGCCAACCCACATAAATGCCTAAGACAAGCCAAAGTAATAATTGTTTATAGTTCTCTGATGTCTAAATGTCCTGTTGGAAATCACAGAAAACTGCTTAAATGAGGAAAACACATTTTACATATCTTTTATACTACTAAAGAGCATTTTTGTTTTTCTTTGCCAGGAGATGTCAAATAAAATATTCCCAGGGACTAAAAGCAGAAGGATGATTGTCTTTAAAGATCAAACACAAATTACTCAATGATGTCAAATTAGGTGAAAAAAGTAGGTATTACACTAGTAAGATGTAAAGACTGTCCCAATAGATGGCCAAAAACTTCCAAAGCAAGTGTGTTGTGTAGATACTGAAGAGGTAGGCATTTCCAGTTACCAACAGGCTTCTGATACTCTTCAGTTTTATCAATGGACATTTATCAACAGATAAATAAATGCAATTTTGTGCAGGTGCATTAAAAAATGTTATTGAAAGTCAGTAAGGCAACTTTTAATTACTTATATCAGACTTGTGATACTCAATGATTTACTGTCAAGTTGAACCTTTTGATATCCTCATAGTGTTATTGCAAAAGCTGATACAGATGAGTAAAAAAATACTGTCCTTACAAGTAACTGGAAATTCAACTTCAAGGTATTGGCAAATTAGCAGTTTTACCTCGTGTTCAGGTGTGGTACCACCCCACCTTTTTCTGAGCATGTGATTTCCAATTCTGCTTTGAGACAGTTGCTAATCCTACGTCCTTTAAAGCACTGTGTCTCGTTCTTTATCCATTACATTTTGTGGAACATTAATAGATAAGACTATTCTTCAAACTCAGTGATAAGCACAGCAGAAAGGTTCCGGCCTTTAAAAGGAGTGAAGGTATGAAGCACCTGTCAGAGACAAACTGTAGATGGGGAAAACTGATCACCTATGAATGAAAATACACAATGTGGCTGCCTGCAAGCAGGAGACTTCACATGATGGCTCAGAAAATCACTGTCAGCATAACAGGCTTTGATTTCCTGACTCTTTAAATAAGGTGATGAGTGATTTATTTGTCAGTTGAGAAAGCAGCAAGATAGTAAACTTCTAATATCATACCTGTGCAAAACCCAGCTGTTCTGCTGCAAAAGTTTCAAAGCCATTTTATTTTAAACACAGCCCCCTCCCTTTTTTTCCCTTTATCTTCCTGTACTTCTTCGTTGCCAATGCAGTCTATACTTTTAAGTATGGGACTACTGCTTATAAGGCTAATAAAAAGACGAGAAAGGTTCTAGAAATGGAAAAATTGGCTTAGAGAATAGTCCAGGATTAGATAGGTTTTTAATGGAAAAGGGAAGTAAATGGTGGCTGAATTACTCTCCTCTTCTAAAACCACTTTAGAAAGTCCAATGGAAAAATAACCCCCCTAGAAATGACAGTTCTTGAAAAGCTGTATTTGAATATTATCTTGCTGTATTCCTGCCTATGGTGTTAAAATTAGACCAACCGAGAAAGCAGCATTTGGTTGTATTGGCAATTAGGTGTTATACCTCTTCCATGTAGCGTGTATACCATTATCAACTTCTTTCAATATTCACATAAGCAAAGAGCTTTAAATTTCCTGGAAACAAGTTCCCTACGTGCAAGCCGAAGTCAGGCCGAAGAGGACACTTTACAGGGTGGGAAACTCACATCTTGATGACAATGTAACCTCATTTGTTTCTCCCCTATTTATTTCACATATGCTTTATTGGGAATAATTTGACAAGGCAGGAATTACAAAGATACTATTATTTTTATTTTTCCAAAAAGCCCTACCCCAAAACTATATAGTCCACCCTTCTAAAGCTGCATCTCCAATAAAATAAAACTGAGACTTGAAAGCCAAATGGATCCCCCTCTGCTAGTAACTCTTGTTGCCTTACCAACAATGCATATGCAGTAATGCAAGTTCTGTTAACTCAAAACTCCCATTATATTCTTTAAGATATAATTGAGGGCTGTAACCAGCCTTGCTACAGCTTAATTAACAATGCTGTTGACAGACAAGCTATAGAAGAACATCTGTAAATCTGCAAATAAAAAAGATCCAAAAAGAAGAAACATACTTGCATCTTTTAGTTAACAAGTTATACTTTGAATTGGATATGGATATGAGAAAGTCCAGTTTTAAGACTAAGATTTGAGGCTTTTCAGTCTAGAGAAGTGAAGGCTTTGAGGAGACCTTGTGGTAGCCTGCCACTATCTGAAGGGGCTCTACAGGGCTGGGGAGGGACTATTTACAAGGTCTCGTAATGATAAGATGAGGAGTAATGGGTTTAAACTAGCAGAGGGGAGATTTAAACTAGATGTTAGAAGAAATTTCTTTCCAGTGAGGGTGGTGAAACACTGGAAGAGGTTGCCTAGGGAGGTTGTGGATGCACCCTCCCTGGAGGTGTTCAAGGCTAGGTTGGATGAGACCTTGAGTGAGCTGTTCTAGTGGGAGGTGTCGCTGTCTATGGAGTTGGGAACTCCTGCAGGGAGTTGGAACTAGATGATCTTTGAAGTTCTTTCCAACCTAAACCATTCTATGATTCTATGATTCATTCTATTTCCCTTACATGGTATTAAAGTGAGCCAAATGCTAGACTGTGATCTAACTTGAATGCATTTTCCAGGCTTAAGTCCTTTCCCTTCCTCTCTGGCAGAAGAGAGATTCTTTACCCCTCTCTCTAGTACATATTTCCAACTTCCATTCCTTTCCCTAACTGCCCTGAAAACACTTTCTCAGTTTGCTTCCAGTGCTTGATCTGAAAGGGAGCAGCAGGGTAATGGTAACTGACTTTCCCTCTTTGCACAGTGTAGTCAGGTGAGCACTTGGGATTTCTTTATGACATTCTTTGCCTTGGAGCTGGAATGCAGCTTTTTATAGCTAATCTCACAGGTCACTTTTCTTGCTCCCTGTTAGAAAAAGTAGCTTTCAACTCAAGTAATACTGGAAAGACATATTTGCAGGGGAAGTTATTTACCTTTGCCTATTCTGGCCATCACATCTTACACCAAAAAAAAAAAAAAAAACCCCAAATCAAAAACTCTGTCAAACATGTCAAACAACTGCTTCGTTGGTGTTAGATTCCCACAGAAAGGAAAGGGGTGTGAGGAATAATCATGAAGCCAAGAGAAGGCCAAGAGAATGCCTCACGTAATGCTCGTTCTGCAGGAGCTGTCTATCATCCTGCTTTACCTGTTTGTATGAAATTGTGCATCCACTGTAGTCTAGGATCAAAGGGACAAGGGAATGTAAAGCTCTGCTATAAACTGTATGCAACTCTGTTGAAAAGGAGAACTCAAAGCAGGACTTCTTTACTCCTTTTGAGAATCACTGCACAGGCAAGAACAGCTGCTGAATGGCTCCCAGTGTTGTGCTGTTGTCAAAATAGGAAGTAAGCAGGAAGCGGTCGAGTAAATAGCACAGCTAACAATTAGGACTTCCCCGGAAGATGGGAAGGTTTTTGTGCAACAAGATGAAAGGAGAATCGAAATAAAGAATGCGTTTTAGTGAAAAATACTGATATGACTATCCTGAGACAAATTGTCATTTGTGTAATCAGAACTAGCAGTCATCAGAAGATGGGAATAGTGTCATAGATTGCCTGACAGAACTTGACAACTTGGTTCATAAATAGCTTCTTCTGTGAAAACAGATCCTACAGAAGAGAAGCAAAAACATATTGTAAAGAGAATCAACTCTATGTTGTGTTAGCCTCATTCTAATTAACACACTAGTCCCTGGGCAAAAAAAAGTCCTGTTCTGCAGCCCACACTCCAGATTTTTGGTGTCTCATATCTTTTAAAAGAATAAATACAACGTTAATTTTTCTGGATTAAAATGATCTATGAAATCAGTATAGTCAAAACTACTTCGTGAAGACACACAGACTCTGTCCTAACAGCACTGACTAAGCAGTAACTTCAGAAAAGACTATTTTTCATCTCCACTTAGTGCTTTTTAGAAGAAAGGTATAAAATGCAAGGATGTTTCTAAGAGTTGCAAGACACCATTGGGAGCTAGGACTATAAAAAAGGAAATGAAGTAAGAATAAAAAAATTGCAGAATATCAGAACGGATATGCACATGCAACATGAATATATCCATTTTTAATTACACCTTTTATAACTGTTAGTGAAATAGAAGGTTATGGAGTTCTAATTCTGAGAAAATGAACAATATAAAATAATGTCTTCTTCAAACATGGTCACCTTTATAAAGTGAACATGTGCCCCAGCAGCTAGATATTGCTAGTCCAATGCACACAGTACTCACAGTACAAGAAAACAAGGCATGTTCTTAAGAGCTGTGAAAAGAAGTTCAGCAATTATTTAAGGGCAACTCCTTACTTTTTGTTCATACCAGGCTATGCTGTCACAACCAAAGCATTCTGCCTTCAACTTTTGGTAGAGCTGTAGCCTCTTAGATGACACAGATAGCAATCATGTTTCTTTCTGTTGAAACCTTATTTTAACTTGTTTTTATTGCTGGTTAAATGCAAGAAAAAGTTACCTAACATTCCTACAGTGTTAAATACATATACAAATGCTAAAAGACATAAAACCTGAAAGGAAATATTTTGATGTTTTCTGTAATGGAGGTAGAAATCAAAAGAATTGTTCTAGTATTTTGTGGCTCAAATAATTTCCTACATTTATGTTGACAGTTTTTTCCTTGATGATCGCAAATGCAATGTTAAGATTACTATGTAATCTTTAAAAAGTCTAGAAAAGCCTATACTGCTTTTTTGCCTTCCAGAGTTCCTATGTACATCTTTACTCCACCATATCACAAACAAATCTAATTTAATTAATCTCTGATGCTGCTGAATTCTTTATTTTTAGAGAACCACAACAAGAGGGTCCTAGGGGGTCCTCTTAGTACTAAGCTCCAGGATGTTTTGGGCAGCTGCTGCTGCTGCTGCCTTGCATAGGTAGTCCAGGAGAGGGACTATGACAGGTTAACCTCCTGGCTGCCAAGTCGCATAGGGAGAGGACTGGAAAGGGACACTGCTAATAGCTCCAAGGCACCATGTGGGGTATGGGAAGGAGATGAATGGGTCAAAATAGACTACTGACATATCAAAGTGTGATGTGTGAGCCACCCCTTGGCTGTAAGAATCCTACAGGCAGTGTGGGCACCAGGGTGTAATGCCACGGTCTGCAGGCCCTCATAGGCCTGACTGGTCCCAGCCCACGGGTACCAGCCTCAGGCTCAAATGACTCTACAGAGCTGCTTGTCTTCACCTCCCCACAGCCCTGCTCTGCCTGGCCACAGGCTGCAAGAATAGGACCACTGCGACCTCATACCCAGTGTAGCTTCAGCCTATCTTCTGGGAAGGCACCAGATGCCCAGGTCTTGGGCTGTGCTCTGGCCTGCCCTGCTCTTGGCCAGAGCTGTGGAATGAGGGCTGCCAGGTCCTGGCCTCCCACCTCCCTTGCCAGGAACCCTGACCTGCTGCCCCCTGGCACTGTGAGGAGCTGGTCTGGCACCTGAAAGGCATGACTGGCAGCTGTGGCCTTGGGCCCTGTCATGGTAGGCCTAAGCAGGCCAAAATAGGCTTATGCATGTCCTGGCTTGCCCAGACATGTTTTTCTGCTCTCCCTCCTTCTGCTATGGGGAGAAACAACAGCGGGAAGGAGGACAAAGAACCTGGAGCCACTGAGTCTGAGGACTCTGGCTTGCCCAGATTCAGTTTGCATCCTGTGGTAAACAAGGTACACATGCTCAGCTTGTGTATGCCTTGTGCAGGGCCTGCGTTCTGCCCTACAAAGGGTAAAGCAAGCCTATGGCTTCACCTAATATGGTCAAGTTTAACTAACTGCCATTCTGATTGGCTATTCTGTGTCCAAAGGCCCATTAGTCTTGGGCTGTATTGATAAAAGGAGCATGTGACACGATGTACTCTGCTGTTGTATTCATGCTTGGTTGCTTGCTACTGCCTTAACTGCATCCTGAACTGCCTGGAAACTGCCTGCCTCGAGTTTACCAGAACAGGCTCTAAATGCCTGCATGCAATCGGCCTGCATAGCCAGCATGACACTGTGCTGAGACTGCACATCACAAGACACCCTGCCTACACCTGATAGTCTCTTGCCAAGACAGGAGGTCCTGGAGATACACGGATCATCCAGGGATATCAGGACCAGGTCAGAGATTGCCTGTGTCCTTTCCCCAGCAGCCTGGGAAGAATCAGAAGTCTCAGTGGATGACAAGACAGTAACAGAATTCCCTGAAAGTGTTTGAGTACTGTCTGAAGCTGTAGCTATCCCCGCAAGTCAGGAGATACTTCGTGAGTAAATACTTAAAGCCTCTTGTAACTCACCATTGCCTTCTGCCGTAAGCAGAAAGGAGCTCCTTGAGTCCATCTAGTGGGCAAGCAGTGTATTGACTGCAAGCGGTACATTGCCCGCAGGAATCTTCTCTTCCAGTTCAATTGAGTTTGATTAATGATCTATATATTTTGCTAGTTATTTCTAGATCCTGTGTTATTACCTGTATAAAGTTTCCATGACTGTGCGAAGAACAGATTATTATTAAAATTAGTGGTCTGGGGTGGCAAGAGTTCTGAACGCCAAATATTAATAAACAATATTAAATTTCAAAAATATCATCTTGCATTAATTAATTACCCCTCCATAACAGGCCCCCTTAGAGCACTGGGAAGAGGATGCCATCCTGTGTAAGGAGATATTGGATGCAGTCCAATGTGTGAAACTCTTTCAGATTTTTCAACAATTTTTTTGTTACTAACCATGAATATGACAACATGTTGTTTGGGCAGCATTCTTACCTTCATGTTTTGCATGAAGAGGCATGAGCTTGGCACATCTGGGCAGACAAGTAGATATCCCATCCTTGAAGATGTCCCACCCTAGTGGGCTTGTCTGCCATGCCAGTCAGCTATGGCCAGTGTGAGTCCTGGTATGATGAGATATGGAAAGTATCAGATCTCCCCTCTATATCTTAGAGTATGAAACAGCACTGTAGAAATGCAAGTCAAGCTCACAGAAGAAGTGCCCTTGTAGAGAAAAGAAGCATGCATTAAGGGGCTGCTTGTAAAAAAAGTCAGTTCTTCAGTAACACGCTTCAGTTTTCTTCTGCTGTCCCAGTAGGTTAGCAAAACTCTGGTTGACAAAGGCTGAAGCAGAGCAAAATAAGGGAGGAGCCCAGTTAGTTGCCAAGCTGCCCTTGGGGTTGCAGACTTCATCTGGCCACCCTGCTGCTGGGAGACCTGAAGCACCATTGAGGTGACTGCTCTGACCCATTTGCAGGGCAAACTTTCTCTGCAATTGCAAACCCGAAGGGAAGATTTTAAGGGTTGAAAAATTTTACCTAGTGGCTGTCGCTGTAATAATTTACAGAAATTTGCATGTTCCAGTGCAGGGCACAAGCAAGGATGCCAAAATATAGCTGTTCGAGTGCCATATGTGGGCTCGGCTTTTTGATAAATATTTATACTAAACATTAGTTGACAAGCGTATGTGAAGGAACAGCTAATTCATCTCTCTAATTTTACAGTCATCCAACAAATT
Source organism: Ramphastos sulfuratus (assembly GCA_013399055.1). NCBI lineage: Eukaryota > Metazoa > Chordata > Aves > Piciformes > Ramphastidae > Ramphastos > Ramphastos sulfuratus. Next base: position 18,971 of record WBNM01041252.1, read on the forward strand.
CAGCTAAGAACTCTTCTTTCTTCCTATTTTTTTACTTTACCACTTCAAGTCCAGTGCTAACAGACATGTGTGGTAGTTTGAGGGGGGCCCAGGTTCCCTTAAGAAGACCACAGAGGTAAGACCTCCTGGTCATCCCAGGATATTGTAACACTGTTATTCTATTCTGCTTGCTGGTATCACAGCTTATAAGGCAGTGCCTGGCTGATATCCCTTCCCTTCCCTGCCTCTCCTCCCTTCACTCCCCTCTCCAGGCAGAGCACATCCCTCCTTACCTCATGGTCTGTGTGTGGGAGATGGCTTCGAGCTGGCAGGGAATTGTGAGCTGCCTCATGCGGCCTGCTGAGGCCTTGCAGGCCTAAGCTGGGGAGGGCAGTTCTGGGCTACTCTCAGGCCTGCTGAGGGTGGGAGGGGTGGAGGATTCTAGAAGGTTTTAGTCTGATAGACTTGGCCTAGCTTGTGGATGTATTCATTCCACCTGATTGCCTTTTGCATATGTGCACATATAAATAGAATCCCCCTTTAAACTTCCAATCAGTGTGCAGGATCTTCATTCTTACCCTTCAAAAGCAGTAAGTGGCATTTCTGTCCTCCAGTCCCAGGCAGCTTGTGGCCATAGTGGGACAAACATGTCTGTGTCCACATACCTTTTAAAGCTTCAGTGATAAATTACAGAGAGTCTGTGGTAGTGTTTACTCGACATGGCAGAAGGACTTTTTGGGTGCTTGAGATGTTGCATGTTAAAGGGTCTGCTGCACACCTGGCTGCATGGTAGAGGTATATTTTCAGGATTTTATTTTAAATCAAGATCAGTTGGGAATTTGTGGGCTAGGGTTACAGGACTGTTTTGTAGTGTAATTGTTTATTTTCTTTATGACTTGGATTTCTGTGTGCAACACACCTCACAGGAGAGCTATTAACATAATTTCTGAGGCCTTTCAAAACAGTCTCAGGAAAAGCACCTGAAAATGAAGCATATGTTATGAAATGCTTCCAGCCTGTCAGGATGCAATGTTTCAGCCTCTGCTCCTGTTACCCTGAGCAGCAACTCTGTTATGGTAGGAGGAGAGATCATAGAATTATAAAATCATTAAAGTTGGAAAAGACCTTTAAGATATTCAAGTCCAACAGTAACCCAATTACCATGACCACTAAACTATATCCTGAAGTGCCACATCTATACAGTTCTTGAAGACCCCCAGGGAACGAGACTCCACCACTTCCATGGGCAGCCTCATCCCTCTGTGACCAGTTGAACTTGACCTTTTCATTAGCATCAGGCTGCAACTCACTCTCATGAATTAATGAGATGCTAAACAACAAACTAAGAAGATAATTTTGATAGTCCAGGTGGAGGGAAAAAAGGAAGGATGGGGAGATGGAAAGGACCTCTCAGTTGCTTTGTTCTTTCTCTGTGTAGCAATATCAATTTCCACTGAGTTTCAGGCTTTGGTTCTGATAACGTGCATAGTAGTGGCTGCTAACACGGTGATGTAATAACTTGCTCTGTTCTCTGTCATACAAATTGGTTCTAACAATAAGTATGCTTCATTTATGCTTCATTTCTGGTTACTTAATTCATTAGTTGGCAACCAAAAGGCAGAGATAATAGCTCTTTTTTATTTCTCCATTTAAAGCACATCGCCTGAGTTGACTTTGATAGATAAGCCAACCCAAAGTTTAAGAATAGAAAATGAAATCCTGAGGATAGTCAAAATGTTTATTAAATCAATGGATCTATTTAAACCAGAAAATTCACTAAGATAATTGGAATGCATTCATTTGCATTCATCTCAGAGTCTTTTCCTCCAGCTTTTGCACTACAAATTATTTTTTCCATGATATAGATAGGTTGGTAGCACAGGCATTTAAGTCTAGATACCTTACTCTGTTCATTTAATTCTTTTCCTTTTATCCTGGCATTTCTTGTTGGCCTTTTGGCCATAATCAGTTAAGTAACCAGCACTCTCATGATACACCATTTCCAACCTAGTATGAGGTGGAAATTGACTGAATGCCTAGCTGGTTTCATACCAAAACATTTGACTAATTGTTACATGACTTCTCCTTGTGAGAATTTCAGACAGACTAGGAGATTTCCTGCAGGCAGCCCCTGCAGTGTATAGGACGGTTCACAGGCACTATTTGTGTGCCCCAGCGTGTTGATTACCAGTGCTAGGAGGACCAGGGGACAGCTGTATATCAGAGTGTGGCAGAACCAGCAGTTCAGGGAGACTCAGCCAGCCTAGATGAGGACACCAGGGACTCTTGTTGCCATCCAGACAGCAAACAACCATTCTGTTCAGGACATTCTCCATATGAATGTTACTGTATGCAAAAGATCCCAGTAACTTAGGGCTTTTAATAATTATTGTGTGTCTATACAACACTAGAGAAAAGTTATATCATGATAGGAAGTTATACTAAGATTAGATGGTTTTGTCTCAGACCTTTTCAGTTCAGTTTATGTGCCATGGAGATGTGATTTTGCATGAAGCCAAACAATGCAATATAAGACATATTTTGGTGTAATACATGTCACTGATTATAGATGATGGCATATTAGTATGCAACAGTGGAAGAACATTAATGAGTGAATTTTGTTTATCAGTTCCCTAGTGCTGATTCACGATAACAAGATATAATGTCATACTAGTTCATCAATAAGATTTCTGTTAATCAACAGCTGAATGTTTAATGTAGCTTCTTTTCTTTACATTATTCCTAAATAACTGGAAGTTTTAGAACTAATTTCAGGTCTCGCAACTTTCATAAAGCATGGACAAAATCTGCTAGCAGGGAATGTTGTTAGGTCTTATGTTCATGCCCAAGTAGCTTCTCAATACAGAAATGACATGAAGCTGTTGGAGCAGGTCCAAAGGAGGGCCACAAAAATGAAGAGATGTCTGGAATGTCTCTCCTATGAGGAAAGGCTGAGACAGGAGAGGTTGTTAGCCTGGTGAAGAGAAAGTTCCTGGGAGACCTTATTGTGACCTTTCAGTATTTAAAGGGAGCTTATCAGAAAGAGTGGGATAATTTTTTCAGTAGGGCCTGTTGTGGTAACACAAGCGGTGATGGTTTTCAACTAAAAGAGAGTAGATTCAGACTAGATTTCAGGGGTTTTTAATTTTTTTTTTTTACAATGAGGTTAGTGAGACAATGGAACAGGTTGCCCTGAGAGGTGGTAGATACCCCATCCTCCAAAATATTCTAGGTCGTGTTGGACAGGGCTCAGAGCACGCTGATCTAGTCGAAGATATCCCTGTTCACTGCACAGGAGTTGGACTACATGACTTTTAAAGGTCCCTTCCTGCCCAAAGTGTTCCATGATTTTATGCTGAATCCCTAGGAGCCTGTACCTGTGAATGGCATTCACCACTAAGACTTGTTTTCAGGTAACTCACCTCTTGTTAAATATTTAGCTAGGTAACATTGAAGACGTGGCTGTACTACAAAATTCTGCATTCCAAAGTGGTTATCTGCAGTAATTCACTGGGTTTTTTTGTTAACAAATAATCTTTTCAGTGTCACATCATCAACTTGAATGGTGCCTTGAAGAAAAGATGCTTTAGACTGCACCACTGCCTTTCATAGAATCATAGAGCCACAAAATGGCTAAGGCTGAAAGTGACCTCTGAAGGTCATCTGGTCTCAGCCTGGTTCTCAAACAGGGCCACCTAGAACCACTTGTCCAAGACCTTGTCCAGATGGCTTTTGAATATCTCCCAGGAGGAAGACTTTACAAACTGTGCCAGTGCTCAGCCACCCACACAGTAAAAAAATTGTTTCCTGATCACAGAATCACAGAATGGTAGGGATTGGAAGTGACCTCTGAAGATCATCTAGTCCAATCCCCTAGTAGACCAGGATCCCCGGAAGTTTCACACAGGAATGCATACAGGCATGTTTGGAATCCCTCCAGGGATGGAGACTCCACAGCCTCTCTGGGCAGTCTGCTCCAGTGGGCAGCTTGCTCCAGTGCTTTGCACCTTCAAAGTGAGGATTTTTTTCCCTTATGTTTCTCCGGAATGTCCTGTGTTCCACTCTGTGTTCTTTGCCCCTTTTCCTGTCACTGGACACCAGTGAAAAGAGCCTGACTCCTTCACATTCTCCTTTCAGATAGTGATCTGCATTGGTGAGATCCTGAGGCTCACCCTGAGGCTCACCCTGAGCCTTCTCTTCTCTGGGCTATACAGCTCTAGCTCTCTCAGCCTTTCCTTGTGAGACAAATGCTGCAGTCTCTTTCATCAGGTGTGGTCTTTCTCTGGACTCTCCCAAACAGTTCCATATTCCTGTGGTAATGGGAAGCATAGAAGTGGATATAATACTTGATGCATGACCTGAGTTCTGCTGGACCTTCTGGGGGCAAGGTCCAGGATTATCAGAGAACTGCTGCGTAGGAGTGTCCCAAAGGGCAGCCAAGAGAGGCGGTGGTCTCTGGGTTGCACTCTGGGAGCTCTTAGGATAATAGGAACTTTTAACTATTTAACTAGTTTTGGAAAGAGGAAACAATGTATCAGTGCATTGTGTTTTCCTGGGATTTTTCTTCACAAATGAGGTCTTTTGGGCTGATTTTTTTTTTCTTTTTTTCTGGAAGAGGATAGTGACTTGAGTGAAGGGCCTTAGGTAGGATCAGGGCAGGAATTATTACACCGTCAGAATGAGACTTGCACATAGGAAGTGACAAGCAGTCCCAGAGTATGTTTACAGGCATGGAAATATCCTGCCCACTGTGCTTGATCCAAAGTTTAAAAGCAGCTCAGCTGCTATTGTACTACGTTACATGAAATGCATAATCCTTACTCATCCAGTTTCTTTGCCATCACTGGAATTTTCTAGCTGCAGGCACTGAGTAATTTTACCACAGATTCTGCTGCTTCTTTAGCACTCTTGAGTATCAGACGAGGCTCACGACTTAATTTTTCATATGAGAATTAACAGTCACAAAAGCTTATTCTGAAACATTTCATCTGGAGTGATCAGCTGCTGTCTGCTATGGCAACTTTTTACTAGACCCAGCCACAGGAAGGCAGTGATCAGATACAGAAACTCTTAAGTCTCCTACCTCCTACTCTCACATTAGGCATGCCAAAATAACCAAATTCAGCCATACTGTCATTAACATGTTTATCTGAGCTGTTTGAAGAATGATTGCCCCAGTATTACTGTTGGGGCTCTTTAATGATATTTTGCAAGCAATCATGTCATCCATATTTCTGAACCTAATTACACATTTTTTTACATATAATTTTTGTTTTTCCTTTGAGAACCAACATATAGCTTTTTTTGTCTATTCTCAGTTTTAAAGATCTTGACTATAGGATATTAATATACATCTCTAAAACACTTTACACAGTGTATTAAAAATGTGCTTTAAAAGTTACTGGTATTACATCTTGCAAGAAAACGTATCAGTAATGTGCAGGTTAACTCATGTGCTGTCTGTGAGCATGCAGTCAATCTTTAGGCAGTGTCCTCCTCACAATATTAGATCAAGCAAATGTTCTGGATACCAAAGCCCAAGAGTAAAAGGATCCAGTAAGATAATTATACAGGTGAAAAAAAGTGGTTATCTTTTCAGGCAGCAGCCTGATGGGCATTGCGGGCAGGTCTGAAATTGAATTAATGCAGTTGCCTAAAAATTGTGCAGTAGGAGACCATTTTGTTGAAAAATTATAGTAGTTAGAAAATGTTAAGTATTATGACTCATCGGTCTTAGATTCAGCAATATATCTTGGTTTATCATAAAATTAAAATTAGGATTCCAGAATATGTTGCTCTTGAACATGAATGTAAGAGCTGGTGCACTGGGACATGTCTAAGAGCTGGCGTGCTGGGACAGGTCGAAGACCTCTGTACCACCTACCTGACGGGAGATGCCTTGGTTAAGACAGAAATCCTTCCCTAGGCAGCTTCCAACAGTTAGCAATTAAGGAACTTTCCTTTCTGTTTAATAGATACTGTAAAGCCTCAAAATATCTACATCAACCTCTGAAACAACAAATTCTAGGATATTTGCTATGACTGACTTTAAATCTGTTATTTGAAGGACCTGTTGTCCCTAAGTTCCAGTACTGGCAGGAATAACAAATTCATTAATGCCCTCATCATTCACAATTTACAGATTACTTTTACCTAGTATCCTCTCAGCAATTTATTTTCCAGGCTAAGATGTTCTAATCCACTTAACCTTTCCTTTTTCAAAGACCTTGTTGTGCTTCTCTGATCATCTCTGTCACTACTTCTCCAGCATTCCCAGATATGCCAGAGATGGGCAAGTCACACAGAGAAACAGTGGACGAGATTTAGGAGCCCAGTTGATAGACAGAGTGATTTAAGAAACCTCCCTGTTTCACCCCTAACAATGCCCTTTTCTGTTGCTGAGAATTATCTCCATTCTGGAGAAAACTGTTGTATTTGATTTGTATGGTTTGATTTTTACTGTCCACGGTGATTAAGATCTTGGTCCCGGTCTATTGTGATGTGTATATAAAGTGGTGTGTCCCACTGCTAATTTCTAATTTAATTAAGTCTGCTAATTTTTCTACCTGCTGTTGTGATATCATTTCAGCTCCGTGTAGTCTGTTTTGTTAACCCAGGATAACAAACAGCTTCAGTAATATTAGCCACTTTTTGTCACTGAAATGTCCATCCTCTCTTGCAGTGTGATCCTTGAGAAATGATGGAAATGACTTCACTTTGCCATGGAATCTAATGTTTTTGTCTTTCAACTTTTTCCTCCAGATTTATGGTTTGTGACAAATTTGAGGATGAAAAAGTGTTTTGACCAAATTAAACACATACTTATTTCCTACAGAACTAGTAATTTCTTCTACATAAAAATGTTTTGTGGGCTGATTAAAGTTGTAAAAGAAATGGAATTTTGCTCATAAAATGGGATTTTGCTCATAAAATGGACTGACTTCTTTTGGCTATGCAGTATCTACATTCATGAGATTTTTGAGAGGGGAAAAACAAGGGAGGAGAAAATAGATAAATAGTAGAAAATGGAGAAAGACCAGAAATAACTGTCAATTATCAAGTACCTCCACACAAAGTGACACTTGCAATGCACAAGCCACATGGATAAAGCCATTCCAGCTAGACTTGTTTTATATATATAGACACTTAAGCTCTAAGTTTCCTGCCTTACAGATACTACTTTCAAGGACTCTTTACTACTCTGAACTTTGTAGATATTCTGCTGCTGTGATCTATCTTTGTTTCTAGAGATTTCTATAATTTCTCTATTCTCTTGCCTATTTACAGGTGGCATCTCTCACATCTTTATATCAATGAACACAGAGCTCCTTGAAAGCAATGAAACAGTTACACTAGACCTCATCCAACTGGTGCAGCTGCGCAGCTCTGGTGAAGCATAACACCCAGTTTACAGCATGTTATACTGTGATCTGATTTCAGTGATTTTATCTGAGGAAACGCCTTTCAGATCTGTATTGAGAACATGTATTTGAATATCGTATTACGCTAGGATATTCAAAACCTATATACCAAGAAAATAACAGACTCACTTGTGTCATGCAGGCGGCCGTGCATCAGAAATCAAGAATGGGTTTATCTGAGATTGTCCTTGCACTCATGCGTGACAGGAACCTGTTTCGTGTAGTGCTTTCTGTCAAGTCTTATAGTATGGAGAAGCCAGAAAAGCTTGGAGTTTTGTTTATTTGTTTGGTTTGGTTTGTTTTTAAATAGATGCCTTGAGTCCAGTGATGCAGAAGAGCTGATGATGCCACCATGCCTAAGACGAAAACATTATCTATCTATCTATCTATCTATCTATCTATCTATCTATCTATTTATTTAGGTTGCAGCTGTACAATTCTATGGAGATGTCCTTTAGTTTCTCTTACACACATTGTTAGCACTTACTGAATAGCATTAGGTGAACACCATTGGTGAGTTTTGCAAATGTTGTCAAGATGGTAAATGGTCAATTCATAAACACACCATCTTTTCTCTAACAGTAAAGTCATCTTTACAATGCAGTTACTGAAACATTGTCATATATCTAATTTTGAAATTATAGGAATAATTTTATACTCTAAACATACAGTTTTGATTTAAACATCAAACAATTTGGTAGCTTCCATCATCTTTATTTAAAAGGTCTCATGTACAGTTTATTTCTATATGAGTAGGATTGCTTTTTATGGAAGATCTTATGTTTGGATACACTATGTTTCTAAGTGAGGATCTGAATATATTTGCTGAACATTAAGGGGTCAACAAACTTAATAGAATCATGGGATTGTCAGGGTTGGAAGGGACCTCAAGGATCATCTAGTTCCAACCCCACTGCCATGGGCAGGGACACCTCACACTAGGTCAGATTGCTCAGAGCCACATCCAGCCTGACCTTAAAAACTTCCAGGGATAGGGCTTCTACCACCTCCCTGGGCAACTGGTTCCAGGGTCTCAGGACCCTCTTCCAGGAAGAGCTTCTTCCTAACATCCAATCTGAATCTACCTGGTTCTAGTTTTGCTCCATTTTCCCCAGTTCTATCACTACCTGACACCCTAAAAAGTCCCTTTCTTGTAGGTTCCCTTTAGATACTGGAAGGCCAGAACAAGGTCTCTTCAGAATCTTCTCCTCTCCAGACTTAATAGCCCCAACTCTCAGTCTGTCTCCATAGGAGAGGAGCTCCAGCCCTCTGATCATCCTCATGGCCCTTCTCTGGACATGTTCCATATCTTTCTTGTAGTAGGGGCTCCAGAACTGGTTGCAGTACTGTCCTGAGACACTCCAAACTCCCTTCCCCACCTCTGTCAGCAGAGGTCTGACTGGGGGAACACAAAGGATTGAAATTGCTTTCCCCTCCCACTGTGGGCAGAACAGGGAAAGGCAAAAGGCCTTCTCCTCATGCTCCCACACAGGTACTCACTCATGGGAAAGCTGCCACTGGAATCTGGGATTGTGATTGACTGGATGTTTCGTGCCCACTGTATATTGGCATTGGGCACATTGTCTAGGAAAGACTTTAAATAGAGGGACCAGAAAGCAAGAGTAGGTCCATTTTGATCCATTCAAGAGATCGGACTGCAGCACCTGGACCCAGCTTCTCTGACCAGCATATCCTGCCTTCCTGCCCCCTGCCCCCGAGCAGGAGCGACCCCACCTCTGCCGTAAGCTGCTGCTGTTGGCAGGAACATGACAGCAGTGCTGCTCCATGAGATCTGCCTGGTCGAAGCTGTGTTTGGAGACACTCTGACTTTGGCAGATTTGTGCCACATGGTTCCCAAATTGGATTGTACTTTTACAGTTTCCGGAAGCTGCCGCAAACCAGATTCAGGGAACGTTTCAAAATTCTACTCCTCCCCCATGAGTAAAACCTGTGCACTCTCAGCTCTTCCCTAGAGCTCTGGGCTGCCTCTGATTTCTAAGTGGGGTAAAGATATTTTGTGGCTTAGCCTTTTCCGTTTTCTGACTTTCTAAATTACTAAAATTGCCCATAAGCATCCTTGTGAAAATTCCTGACCGCATTAGAACCTGCAAATAAAATGTAAGTAGTTTTGTATCTAGTTTTGGTGTGGGGCTTTTTGGGAAAACAAACAAACAAAACCAACCAACCAACCAACCAAACCAAAAATACCCCAAACCAAAACCTGTATCTTTGTTTCATCAAATTATTCCCAATCAAATCAAGTACTCTAAGTAGAGTCTCACCAGAGTAGAGTAGAGAGAGAGAACACTTGCAAGATTTTGTACAAGACTAGGCTTTGTCTTCTCCTCACTTCCAATAGTAGGACAGAAATTTATTTCCCAGATTTGCTCCTACTCTTGACACCAGCTGCTCTTGCTAAGCTGTGATGGTTTGTGAGTTACCTACCCTTCCACACAATGAAATCACTCAGACTAGACTCAGCCAGCTGGAAGTTAAGGAATGAAGCTATATTTACAGCTTAGCACAATTTACAGGCATATATATACAAAATATACACAAATATTTACAGAAATATAGAAGTTAAAAGTAATACAGAAACACAACATCCCTCCAAAACAATCAGACTGCCAGGAGGCTCCTGACCAAACCTCGCCCCCCTCCCCCCTCTTTCNCCTCGCCCCCCTCCCCCCTCTTTCCCTC
>WBNM01041257.1:0-27021 GCA_013399055.1 Ramphastos sulfuratus
TTACTATTCTATTATTCTATGATCACATGTGTAAGGGTAACAGAGAACCACTGTGAGGGTGACCACTGCAGCATGGTGTCATTACCACCCTCCATCCTTGAGAGATGTACTACAATAGACCACACCTCAACTTTTGTATATGCAGAGGTGCTAACTTACCCTAATGAAAGTAACAGTCCAAATTACAGCTTATAAAACCTAAGTAATTTTAAACATACACATAGTAGTAAAATAATGCTCAGATGTGTATATGCAGTCATAAAGGCATACTGAAAGGTAGGAATAAAAGAAATAGTTGCATAGATATGTTTAATAACCATCAATTTAACTACACTGAACACAGGAGCATTGAAGGTTCCATATGTACATGAGGCAAAAGGTTTTCATTGTGAGAGTGACACCACACAAGAACAGACTTTCCAGAGAGGTTGTGGACTCTCCTCTGGAGACATTCAAAACCCACCTAGATGTGTTCCTGTGTGACCTGCCCTTGGTGCTCCTGCTCTGGCAGCAGGGGTGGACTCAATCTTTCAAGGTCCCTTCCAACCCCTAGTACTCTGTGATCCTGTAAGCATGTTTCCTATTCTATCAGTGGTATAAACTGATAGCTCCCTACATACTTTGCTGCTAAACTATGGCATCCAGTGACTGATAAGTCTTTATTGATGCTCAGTTCACACACACACATGCCAAAAAGAAAGAAGAGGGGAAAAAAGGTGGAAAAAAAAAATGGGGAGGAAAAAGTATGGAAAAAGAAGGGGAAAAAAAAAAAGACTGCTGCCACAAGCAGCCTTCCATTTCATCAAAGGAGCGACAAAGTGGATTGTCCATATCAAATGCTGGCAGAAAGCAGACATTACATCAACCTTGTAAAATACAACTATGAAATCAAGAAAATAATTAAAGATGGATTACTGACTTTGAAAGGAATTGTAAGTTTGTGAAATATTTCTTCAGAAAGAAATCTGGAAATGCATCTCCTGCATAACTGTCAATTACTGATCTAGTCTGGCTTTTCTTCCATATTTCTACAAAGAAACGTCAATAGGTCTGTTATCTTTTTTTTTAATATACATTTAGCACCACATGTCCACACAAACTGCCATATACAGCATTACTGTCTTCCCCACAGGCATCCTATAAATATAAATAAGAAATCCTACCCCATTTTTTTCCTTTAGCAGCCTGAAACTGACAGGAATATTATCACTTTCTTAGACATTTGCAAACGGGCACAGTGGTGCTGGGCCAAAATATGCTGAGATCATAATATCCATTTATCTAAACTGCCAGCATGTAATGAATTCAGGTGGGATGCCTTCTATCCAAATTAATTTACTACTTGAAAAGGACTTTCTACACTAATGCTGTCAAACAGAAAAACAGTTAGGAAACGAGAAGAAAATGTGAACGCTGCGTTTGATCATATTAGTAAGTGTAGGATTTAAAGAAAGAACACCATGAAGAAGATAAGAATGGAAAACAGGCTTCTTTGGAAATTAATTTCTATTTTTAGTGCTGATGGAGACATCTACATAAAATAGAATGAATACATTGATTCCAACTGTACAGTTGTTTGAGTTTTCCAGTCCACTACAAACACATGGTGTTTTCATGACCTACTGATTAGAATTACTCTGCTTGTAACAAATCCAATGTCAATGCTTCATGCAAGTTGACTTATCCCTTTGCTAAACTGTGGTGCAACTGATTGTTGGTTGTGTGGTTGGCAGTGTTTTTTAATATCAGTTATAGAATCATAGAATGGCAAGGTTGGAAGGAGGCCTCAAGGATCAGCTAGTTCCAATCTCCTGCCATAGGCAGGGACACCTTCCCCTAGCACAGGTCACTCAAGGCCTCATCCAACCTGGCCTTGAACACCTCCAGGGAGGGAGCAGCCACAACCTCCCTGGGCAACCTGTGCCAGTGCCTCACCACCCTCACTGCAAAGAACTTCCTCCTAACATCCAGTTTAAATCTTCCCTCTGCCAGTTTAAACCCATTGCCCTTTGTCCTGTTATTGCAAGACCTTATAAATAGTCCCTCCCCAGCCTTCCTGTCGGCTCCCTTTATCATTCCCCCTTACCATCGGTCAAAAGTCCCTCTCCTCATGATACAATGCAGAAGGAATATATGAAGTCTGCATTAAAAACAGAAACACGGCAAAACATCTTGATTGCAAAGGAAAAAGAAAAATCTAACTTCCCTTCTTTCTCAAATTGCTCTTGCAAGAAATCTCATAATACCTTCTATGTTCTTAACTGCCTTTCACATGAGGTATCATTACCAATTAACAAGGTTGGCTAAAATTGCTGCTGTAACAGAACTTAACTTTGGTGCTGCATTGTACTTCTATTATACAATCTGGCATAATATATTCATTAGCAATTTTCAAATTATTGATCCCTGCAATGACTTAGATCATNATTGCAATTATTCAAAAAAACAAACTTCTGGATACATAACAAGGTTTTATCTCATAATCCAAGCACAAAGCTATATTTCAGCTTCAAAATTAGAATGACACTTAAAATAGACACCTATCTGCCCTTCCTCAAAAAAAAAAAACAACCCAAAACAAAGCCAAACAAAAAACAAACAAACAAAAAAATCCCACAAAAACAAAGAAACCCAAAACCAAAGCAACCAAAAACTAAAAATCCCTGGAGTAATATTAAACCTTTCATACATAACTCTGTGATGAAGATTGCCAGAGCAAAGTGGTAATGATTCCAGAAGTAAGTATCTGCACATCCTTTCTGCTTCTTTTAAAACTCATTTTTATCCACTGGAGCTATCTTAAATTATCCTGAGTTCAGTGAATAAAATCTACATTTGAACAATTGAACACCAATTCCAATGTACTTGCCAAAATACAGCAGGATTTAATTTCTGCTGTACAGTGCAACATGCACAACAAGATATTTTTAAAACATAGTAATTAAACAAAAAAACAAAACAAAACAAAACAAACCAAATAAACAGAGGAGGAGGTTCAAGTACAGTCGGCACTGGCTTAATTCCTCCAGCTGAAGAAAAAAAGATGTTAGGAAAAATGGTAACACCTTGCAACTTCTTATCACCTGGCCTTGAAAGATGTCAAGTTGTACACTATCTGCAGAATTCTCTGTTGATTTACACCATCTTCTATTTCTATGCCAGATGCAAAGTTACATACTTCAACTTCTCACCACAATATAAAGCATCAATATAAATGAAACCTGGAACGGTATATATGAAATATAGTACTAGATTGGCTTTTTACTACCAAGATTATGAATTTAATTCTTTGTAAACTATTCAGCCACAAACACATCCACTTCTGAAAAAGCATTTTGTGTAGTCTAGTTCTCCTGTCTGCTATAAATCCAATTTGGATTGAAAATATGTCACAAGTGTTGTTTTGCTGGAGGGGGGGCTTACAATGAATTAAACTGAACACTACAAATCAGTATGGGCTGAAATATCTGAATATCTTAAGAGTATTCTGATGCTGAAAATTTTACATGAGAGTAGAAAAAGAGCCTTTAGAGCTACTTTCAGATGTGGTGGTTACATATAAATATGTATCAGCACAAGAAGTAAAACCAAAGCAGAAATATGTGTCACCTTACTGGTAAGGTTTTTCCTTGCTGGTCAGGAATTTTCCTTTGCTATCTCTACTATCGAGACTAGATTTAGAACAAACTTTAAATGCTGTATTTCAAATAATATTGTCGAGGTGGAAAAATCTCTGGCAATTCTGCTCACATTTGTTGCTTTTTGTACCATTCTATCACCTAAAGATAAGTCACTGAATATAAGTCACTGAATAAGAATCTTAATTTGCAGCTTGCTTCTCTTTTTTTTTTTTTTCCAGGCATTTCAGTCAGAAGGGCTTAATCAACACTCCAGTCTAATATGACAATAACCAAGCAGGACATTGCTGAATATAAAGTTTTTGCCTCCTGAAATCTTCAGCTGAAACTGCTATCTGGCTGACAGAGTTATCATACAAAACCCAACTATTATCCTATATTTTACCAATCATACATATTCAGATCCTCTCCCACACACTGAAGAGAATGATTCCAATGCAGTTCATCTATTTTCTTCCTTTTTTCAAACCAATAGGGAATTCTATACAGGCTCTTGCTGTGAAAGCCAAGCAAAGACTTCTGGCCTCTAGCTAGCCCATCCATTTTGAGGATAAAGCCTTTGGGCAGCTCAAAACAGCAGAGGCATTTCATGTCTTCATCTGACTTTGTAAACCCTAGCCTTCTGCTTGGCATGGTCTTTTGGTTCAATCACTCATTTTTCTTTAGTTTCAGCTTCTTTTTCTTTCTCTCTCCTCTTCTGGAAAATGTGAACTGTTTGGCAAGGAGAGATTCTCTCTAAAGTTCATTCATTATGTACCCATGTAATGATTCCTGAAATATCTCTTCCTTTTTAACTACTCATACTACAAAAAAGCCACTGCAACTGCACCGGTTTGCCTAATCAGAATTCACAGGGGATGAAACTAGATAATTTTCAGTGGCTTTTTTTTTCCCCCTGTCTCATATGAAATTTCATTAGCACTGAACTCAGGAGAAATTCTGGTATACCTATCATAAAATTAGAACAGTGTCTCTCTTAGTTTGCTGTGCATGTAATCGAAATACATGCTTTGGAAACGCACCGTGTTAAAAAGGACACTGCCACTGCCACATTCTTTCCCAACAAAAAGTTTGGCTTCCATTTGGGACATTTAAAACCATACATCAGAGTAAAGCTATAGAAAATTTGGAAACAGCCAGATTCACAACCTGAGTACCATTCACAAAACCGCAAAGGAAGAAGATTGTTTAGAAAGGCACAGCCAAGCTCAGGGGTCAGGACACTTACACAAGAGGGGAAGGTGGGACAGGGATACAAGGGAACATGTTATTTTTACCAGTCACAGAGCATGCACTCCATGTGGATTGCCCACCTCTCCCAGCAAGCCTGTTAATTGCTCTGCTAGAGGCAGCTCTGTAGTAGGCCTCCCTCAGTCTCTGTTCTTAAAGCTGTTCACCCTTTGGATAAATCGGGAAGCAAGGAAGGCACTGGAAGAAGGCAAATGAGTGTGTGCCTGAAGGCTACAGCAATCAGCATGGGAGGAACTACAGCTGGATTTCAATCCTCTTGTTTTTGAGTGTTGGGTTTTGTTTTTTTTCCCCTTTCTTTTTCTCAGCCTAATTCATAGCATGGAATACAGCTTTTCCTATGGAGTGGGTGTAAGGAGAGATGACCACTTCTTTGTTGGTTTTGTGACTGGCACAAAATTCCACTTGCAAATCTTCCCTGAGAAACAACCAAAGATCTTTTGTCTCAGAAAACCTGAAGGCAACCACATCCCAAGTGTTTTCTTCTAGCCCAAAGAAATCTAGATGTAGTCTGACAATGTATTTCTTTGGGCCATTAGCTCCTGGGGAAAAAGGTATCACTATAACGTAAGGTTCTTTACAGTCTCAATCATAATTAACAACACTGAAATGGAATTGTGGGGTATTATATACATATAAATGAGGGGAAAAAAAAACCCAAACTATGACATCTTCTGTATTGTGTATTATATTCACTACATTCAAAGAAAGGAATTTTAAGTATTAAATTATTAAATGCTAAGTGTTGTGAAAAATTCCATTGCGCTACATATGCCTCTACTGTACCCCCTCTACTGGGCAACTATTAGAAAGCTTCACCTCAAAAATAAAGAAAAAACCCACAAACATACAAGAAGTAAGTAGCTGGTGGCCATTAAAACACTAGCTATGTATACATCAAAACTAAAGAACCTTTAGTGTTCGTGTAGAAATATAGCTTCAATTCATTCCCCCTTAAATTTGACAGCTAGGGGTTAGATTATTTCAAAAACAAGTGCTTACAGAAGCATTGCTTAAAA
Organism: Ramphastos sulfuratus; assembly: GCA_013399055.1. Lineage (NCBI taxonomy): Eukaryota > Metazoa > Chordata > Aves > Piciformes > Ramphastidae > Ramphastos > Ramphastos sulfuratus. The sequence continues at coordinate 5,906 of WBNM01041257.1, forward strand.
CTAAAGAAAAATCTAACATAGCCCTATAATTTTCTATTTTGTCATGGCTTTTAAAAAGTAAGAAAGAAACTTACAAGACAAATGTTAACAGCAATGCTTTATCACCTTCCACAGGGCAAAAAATTCACACATGCAATGGAGAACGACAAATGGCTTCAATGAACAGTCACTCAAGCAAAAGCAAATACAATTTACAATCTATTTTGTCTTTGTTCAATTCAGACTTCACTGTGAAGCCCTGATTTACAACTATTCAGCATTATGAACTCCTAAATAATAAACCAGACAAAAATAGAAGAGTGCCGCCCACAACAAGGGACTCCTGAGAACAGTCCCATTCATTATTTGCATGACAGAAACACCCAAAAGTGGATTAATAGATCTGAAGTGGGAGGTAGAGCCTCACTAGACTGCACATTGGACCATCACGTAGCCAGCAGCATGCCTTGCCCTGAAGAGTTTGTTGTGTCAGTAGAGAGAAAACAACACAGCTGACTATAAAAGGAACAGTAAGCAAAGGGAAGATGTAGCAGTAAGTTGGAACAGAAAGTTGCAGGACAAGATGTGTGCCTTTCTTTTTTTTTTTTAATGTAAAAACAGGAATACAAAAGGGTCAGGGAATTAATTAGTTTCTCCACCCCTAAGTTTAAGTACTGTCAGTGCATAGTTATACTGTGGTTACAATAATACTGTTGTATCTTGAGAGATGATATTAAGATGATGAAGAGCCAGCTTGTGGATGAACTTCCCTACACAGAGAGCAGGAAGCTACAAAGATGTAAGCATGAAAGATAAGCAGGCAAAACGATGATGGAGGGAGGAAAAAAACACAGGAATATGCCAACAGCTCCAGTTACCAGGTGCACAAAAAAGGTATGCATGGAAAGAAGGATAATGTTCAAATGAAACCACACTATTCTCTACAACTCGTGTCAGACTCCTTCAAAGAGTATGAGGGCCATAAGATCAAGACTTCTCTCCATCTGGCCCTGGGGAGGAGCCACAAGACAGAACTGTCAAAAGACTAGCTGGTAGTAACAGTGATGGAAGTTGCCAAACTTGGGATGTTTGGATATTGAGTGAGCTTTGTACATATTGACTTGAATTTCTGCCCTGTGGAGACTGGCTGCCTGCACATGCCCTCTCCTTCACCCTCTGCTTCATTCACTGCAAATCCACTCCTCGTTTCCTCTCCTCCCTCCTCCTTCAACATTGCTTCTTCCACTCTCCTTTACCATGGAATAGCACAACTTCTGGATATAAATAAGCATGCTTGGAAAAAAAATTTAAAAAAAAAAAAAAAGGAGATAGTATCATCCCACATAAAACTAAGGCACAGTAAGGCATAGGCTAGAGATTAGGGTAGAGTTTGGGACAAACCAAGTGAGAACAGAAGGTGGCTACAACACTTAAACTAACAGACTGCCTAAATTAATGTTTTGAAAATGCAAAGTGTCAAAAAGATGTAGATAGGGTAGCTACAATAACTACACGAGCTGTAAAGACAACAGGAAGGGCACTGAAAACAAAAAACCATGGTAAATCCCTACAGGCACTGAGAGATCAAGTTCTGAAACAGCAACCAATTCAACAGTGTGGATGCCAAAATGCCAGTCACCTGAACACAGACAGCAAGTTGCATGTAGGACACACTGCATAATCACAAGCATTTGATACATATAGACTATTCACAAGGTTATACTTAGATGTGGCAAGATTCACTATCTATGGAGAGAAATGCCTCTGAACAACAGTTCAGAAGATTTTAGATACTTCTTGCTTTCAGCTGCTCTTGCAAGAGCTTATTTCATTCTGCTAGCTATAGAACTGCAGGGGCAACAGCCAGTTGTATCTCAAGTCAGTCTTTATAGAGTATATTCTAATTAGTTTGTGTAATTTCATTCACACTGGGTCTTAAGATTTCAGAAGATCAATTAAGATTCCAGGTAGAGGAATTCTCTGTAAAAATTCTCTCTCTTCCCTGAAAATAAGCATTTGGTGTTAGTTCACTCATCTATGCATTTCTTTCTCTGAAATCCATTTTCACCACAATATTTGTTTGGTTTTGGTTTGTGTTTTGTAGCTTTTCTGTTGAAATTACATCAGACACACTAGGATCAAAGAAGTTTCAGGAATAGAAGAGCACTGTGAAGACTGAAATAACTATCTCACAGGTATTTCTATCCAATATACAAAACACTATAAAATCCTCCCATGGACCTGAATCACAAGTTCTATTTCAGAATAAACACTAAACATTTTGCAAACAATCACTGACCATAATCTGATCCCAGATATTTTGGGAAAGGCTGTTTTAAAACAACTGCCTCTCTGCTGTTCTGCATTAAAAAAGGTATTAACCAAATCTCTGATAAGGCAGGATTAAAATGGGAAAATACACATACAAAAATGAAATTAATTTACTGAAAACCACTTCTGTTTTTCCTTCCCTTTTCACAAAACAGCATGAGCACAAGAATTTGATTCTGGATCAATTTGTGGATACATTGTTAAAACACATGAAACAAAATTATAACTTCAAGCAAAAAAAAAAAAAACACAGAAGGCAAAATTGTGTCAATTACCCAACCACTATTACTGTTACAGAGCATTAATTAGTAACAACACTGTAGATAGTTAATTACAATATTTTGAGAATAAAGCTTGGTTCTGATGTTTTCAAAATGTAGCTTAACTTTAGAATGCATATGAAAAGCATCCAATAAACTTCTCATCACAGCTCAGTGGTATTCACAACGCCTCTTAACTTTCTGAATGTCTATTTTGTCCTTGACTGACTTTGGAGAGGAAGTTCTTAAATAGCAATTCCCATTCCAAATAGGAACATTCAATTCCTAAAGTTCGTAGTGGTCAACTATTGTGCTGCTTTAAGGCTAATNCAGTGGCTGTGGTTTCAGGAAGAAGTCAGGAACAAGTTTAAGTGTCTGAATTACTCCAAAACCTTTTAGGACCTTCTGGACAATTTGGGTTTTGTTTGTATTTTGGTTTTCCAAAGAAAGGAGGGCTGAAATATCTCTCTGACATCAAGGATTTTGTATCTTTTTAAAATAAAACAGTGGGTTTTGTAAACTGTCATATCACAGATGATAGAGAAAATGCTGGTCCTACAAAACAGAAGTCTCTAGTACAGCACATGATCCATACAGTGAGTTACACATTCCACCTTTCAGGAGGTTCCTTCCTTCAGCAAGGTGCCACCCCTCATACCTGCAGAATTTTGTCCACAATGGTCCACTTAGCACGATTAGGACCTAAGTTAAGACATCACAAATTGCCTGAACTAGAAACCCAAAAACATATTGAAAACAAAATCTGAGACGTGTTGTAAAACAGAGTCACTACAGTATTACTGCTTGCATAGGTCACATCCTTTCCTTCTCAGTGCATTCAAACACCCCAAGGACCATTATGCTCTGAAAAGACATCCTGGAAGAACTGAAAGGTTCTGACATCAGAGAATTTAAACTAACTGTGAATCCCATTGAAGAGGTATGACTCATCTCCCAGTTTTAAATTAGATTATCAACCAAGTGGAGCAGCACAGTAAATCTACAATAAAAAATGAATGCCTACAGGAAAATAATTTTTGCCCCTAGTGGCAGATGCTTGAACTTTAAAGGATCTGAGACTAAGCTCTTTGTCTAAGCCTTCCTGACAGAAAACAATTGAAATAATTCTAGTTGGTCCAACTTTGCTCCATATGCCACACGGAAACAATATCTAAACCCTGTAAAAGAAAGTATATTGTCACTTTTAAACCAATTGAGGATCAAACAATTTACAGAAACCAAGACTTATTTTGCTGACAATTAAGCTCTATCACCAAGACTGGAGATTCAATGAAATTTGACAATTGTGAAGAAAGAGGCTTTTGTCAGAGTAAGTCTGAAACATTTGGAAGAATCAACAGAAAATCAGAAGACTGAATTAGACTGAAGTATCAGAGCCTTTGAGGATAGTTGCTAATTAAAACAACTGCCTGCCTTGCTTGGTTTCCTCTCTGAATTGCTTTGGTATTACAGCAGAAACAACCCATATAGAATCATAGAATAGAATCATAGAACGGTAAGGTTGGAAGTGACCTCAAGGATCATCTAGTTCCAACCCCCTGCCATAGGCAGGGACACCTCCCACTAGGACAGGGCACTCAAGGCCTCGTCCAACCTGGCCTTCAACACCTCCAGGGAGGGAGCAGCCACAACCTCCCTGGGCAACCTGTTCCAGTGCCTCACCACCCTCACTGGAAAGAACTTCCTCCTAACATCCAGTCTAAATCTCCCCTCTGCCAGTTTCAAACCCATTGCCTCTAGTCCTGTCATTGCAAGACCTTGTCAATATAGCAAGTGACAAATGTGGTTGATGAAGCAAATTGTAAAGGGTTAACCCTCCTGGGTGGGGGGAGTGGTCAGAACTTGACCCTACGTCTGCTTGACCCTAGGTGTAGTGTTTAGCCCACTCCCACTTCCAGTCTGGACTCCCTATATAAACAGAGGAACTTCTGTCTCTCTCTCTCTCCTCATGGCCTGTGTGCCCGACACCACCCTCGTTCCTGTTCCCCTCTCTTACCACGTGGCCAGTCTCTACCACACGGTGGACATCCATTGCCATCCATCTGCTTGTATATATATTTCGTATCTTGTTTTCCCTTCCCTATACCTATTTGTAACTCCCCTACCTTAAATACCTTTTATTTGTTGTTAAAGTGTTCCTTTTAACTTCCAAATCATAGCCAGACTGTTCTTTGGGTGGTTTTACCCCTTCTGTCTCCTCCTTTCTTTCTTCCTTTCCAAAAGGGGTTGGAGAGGGGAATGCATCCTACTATTATTGTATTGGTTTTCTGTTAGATATATTTTGATTCCCCTGTGAAATTTAAACTTAAACCAATACACAAGTGGTATAGCCATTACACTTCCTCTTACACCAACAGCATACTTTGTCTATCTTGCTGGTCACCACCATCCCTTTAAAGATTAGATGAAGTACAAATCACTGCTCTACACTGGATCTAAGGGGTGTGAAGGGACTTTCAAGACTTTTTCTTCTATGCTGAAAGTCACCATTTTTACTTTGTAGTAATTGAGATACAACTCAAAGAAGCTGACAAATCCTATTCTATTCTAGTGATGGAGCTCACTGGCCAGGGTATTACTCTTGCACCTCCATCTCATGGAGTCAAATAATGAATATATTCCTGGTTTTCCCAAGAACTAACATTAGCATGTTCTACTTCTGCCTGTTTAATTGAAAAACACGTAAGATTTCTGTTCAAAACATCTCCATGTCTATTTTACAATTAATTAAAAAAAAAAAAAAATCACTAAACATTTCAACATCCTGCATGTCAAAAAAATACAAAGAACAGAAGCAGAGTTGTTAAATGAAGAAATACAGCACTACATTTTAAGATGGAAATATACAGTTTCAGGAACTTGGGATTTTGCATCCTACAAAATGTTTGTGCCTCTATTAAAAATACATCATAATATTGCTTTATTGTGTGGCTAAAAACGTGAGAACAATTAATGAAATTCTATTTTTCAACTGGAATGTTTCTATTTTTTAAGCCAACAAACACTTCTGGAAAGTGTCAGATTGGACATTTTTACTCTTGAACACTCAGCAGGTGAACAAAATCATCTGTATAAGCCCTCATAATCTTTGAGAAACACTTATTTTCCAACAATCACTTCTAAACACTGTTCCTTAAGCCCTTGGTAGTAGCTGAGCAACACTGGTTATTAAATTCAGGTGCAGCAGAGTCTATTTTTTCTTATCTCAATTTAAAAAAAATATGTTGGGATTGTTTTTTTTCCATTTTTTCCTATTGGGGATTTTTGGGGGCTTAAATAGTGGATGGCTTTGAATTCAGTATTAAACTATACTTGTAGCTTGATTATGAAATAAGATCATTGTCACTACATATTTAGAATACTAAAACTTGTCAGATTTATAAAAACCTCAAGGCACTTCTTTTCCTCTCATTTTTGGTTTTATTTTGAAAGAGCTCCTTAGATAAGATTTCCTAATATTAGAACAAGTCTAGTGGAACTAGTTTTATGTTAAAAACAGTGAGGGGAGGAAAAAGCCAAAGTTCCCTCTATATTGCTAGTTCCATTAAAAAAAAAAAAAAATATATATATATATATACTTCTAACCCTAAACCCATCTATACTTCACAGTTCTGATGCTTTCTGCAAGTATCTTTTCTTCTAAATGAGCAGTTTGTTTTTTTTTTTAATTTTTCTCTGAGTACAAGGGAACATTAGCTGACTAAAGGTAACTACTACAAACTCTTCCTTAAACCACTTTACCATTTTTAGTTAGGAAATACCAGAAATATTTTGGAAGGCTAACAGTAATTGTTTACTTTTGGCTGGTTGCTGAGACTGGGAGGAGGCAGAATTGTTCTTCTAAGAGGAGACTGGGGAATGAATGAAAGGAGAAAGGAATTATACTAACATCAGGCAAAGCTTATGGTTTTTTTTCATGTTTGTGTGTATATATATATACACACACACACACACATATATACATAAATATATATATATGGGGTTTTTACAGATGTGTGTGTACATATGTCTATTAAAAAAAAAAAAAAAATCAGAGTTCATTCCTCTCTCTTAAATTCAGTGGTAAATCCAGAACACTGCAGTTTTTTAAATGCCCACCTTAAGGACACAGACAGCTAGGTACCCTGAACACCCACACTGCAGTAGGTAGGAAAGAGCTCTTCTCCAGCGAGATTTAGAACAAAAGCCTAACATTGGTGCTCTCAACAATGGTCTGGAAGAGCTTCCTGCTATTATATACTTGGTAAACTTCTGCTAATGTTAATCTTTGTGAATGCTCTTCTTGGCCTGCTCATTCCTCATTACACATGCTCTTCAAACTGGAATCCTAAATGGCTGGAAAATAGAAACAATAATGGATTTGAAGAAGTTCTGTTATTTTATGCCAGAAAATAGTAGTATTTTACTCACTGAACTTCTAACCTCTGCTGCTGAAAGGATAATCCTACCATAACAAAGATGCCCTTTGTACTTCATAGTTAACGATAACTTAACAAGTGCCATACAGTAAATCTGGTCTTAACAGGCATAGGAACCCCAGCACCTCAGTTTGGTTTTGGTTTCTCCTCCTCCCAACTCATTAGGTGACACACAGATTCACTCATGTTTACAAGTCATAACAAAAATAGAAGGTTCTTCATTAAGATGCCCAGCACCAAGGATATATTCACCTATTTCAGTGAGAGGAAAGAGAAAGCAAACACAAGTGACAGACTGTAATCATACTCCTAAAACTGTAATCCCATGTAATGAGAAGATTGCTGCATAAAAACATTTCACAGTCTAAAGTAAATCTAAGTGAAGACAGACACTCACAATCTTCTCTCTAAAGACCAGCATGACAGATCATAAACACTAAAAATGTGCACTAGAAGAAGAGATGAATGAGATAGTCTAAAGTTTATTTAAAGCTTTAAACTGTTCATATCAAAAAGGAGAAGGTTAAAAAAACAAACAAAACCAAAAAACACAACAAAAACAACACCGAGCAAATGTCCCTGGCATGTAATCACTTACTGTCCTTTGGGTATGTCCTAGAAATGATGAAGCAAGAGCAGTATTTCTGTACTATTAGTTATGACGCCTTACAAACAGATGTACGAACTCTGTCTGAAAATTTAGACTCAACTGTACCTATTTGGAGTTGTGAACACTCAAACTCATGAACTTGAAATTATGCTGAGAAATGAATACATGCAAGGACAAAGGAACATGTATTCCCAATGAAGGGAAGCTTACCACAAAGTAGAAGATTTTTTTTCTTGCCTGCACACAAATTAGCAATATTCTGCATTGCATCATTTGAATATTAAATAGACAATAACTTCATTGAGAAAAAACAGGTTTACCACACACACAATGTCATCACATCTGATTTAAAAAAAAAGAGGAAGAGTTAGACCATCTATTTTTAATCCATTATACCTTATAATTGCCAGCAGTAACGTTGATGTTAGAAATATTCACCTTCTCAGCTGTCCATGCTGAATAATCCATGCTGAGTGCAGAATAATTCAGATTATTCTGTACTCTGGCCCAGCATTAACACAGGCTAGCGTAGATTCATGCTTGAAAAAGGGCACAACATAGGCACGAAACAGTATAAAGGGGTTGGAAGAGATGGGAGAGTAGCATTCCCAAACACAGAAGGCAGAGGATAAATTCAGTTACATTGTGAATGAAAACCGACAAGGAGCGTTCCAGTGGACAGACAAAACATGAACTTGGTTTAAACTTCATTTGAGTTTATAGAATCATAGAATGGTAAGGTTAGAAGGGACCTCAAGGATCATCCAGTTCCAAATCCCTGCCATAGGCAGGGACACCTCCCACTAGGACAGCTCACTCAAGGCCTCCTCCAACCTGGCCTTCAACACCTCCAGGGAGGGAGCAGCCACAACCTCCCTGGGCATCCTGTTCCAGTGTCTCACCACCCTCACTGTAAAGAACTTCCTCCTAACATCCAGTCTAAATCTCCACTGTGCCACTTTAAACCCATAATGTCATAAAAGCTGCACAAGTAGCACATTATAAAATCTCAAATTTAAAGAGTATTAGCAACCTCTATTATTTTTTTTTTACTGGCAAATAAGAGAAAGAGAGGAGACTACAACTAGAATTCAAGAAGGTAAGCAGTCATATGTGAATCTTCTACAGCAGTGACAAATTCAACATGAAAACAAACCCACCTCCTCAGTACACAATGCACTTCTACTCTGACCCAAATAATTGTGAATGAGGATTTTTGACACCTTTCTCACATACACCTGTCAGATTGCTTTGTGTGCTGGCCCAGTGAATACCCATTAAAAGCTAAAGCAGCCTCAACTTTTCCAGATTTTTTCAGCAATCTCCTCACTCCATGTCGTGGGTTTAAAGAGTCGACAAGAATGAAGCTCTCAAACAAAATGGAGAAAAAAACAGAATTATATTTGGAGAGAGTTACAGATAGAAAGTACAAAGCAGATACAGAATCCATAAGCGAACTCCCTGAATTTTCCCCAACCCCAAACTAAATCTATCATCCCCAGTGCTCCAATCCTCCCCCGCTCCATGCCTCTGCCATCGAAGAGGCCTAAGCACAGCCTCTGGAGGCCCCAAACCAGGCCTATCCTTACATGTTTGTCCCAATAATGCAGCTCCTGCCTGACACAAGGCTGGAGGGGGAGGAAAGGAGAACAAGTTGGTCTTGCCATGAGCTTATGAAGAGATAGCAGAATTGTGGGATTGAATAACAATCTTCAAGTCCCTAGAGGACTTTTTTAACCCTATAGTTCCCAACCTGGGACACTCCACCACCTCCCACTGGCAACCACTATTACTAAATAGAATCATAGAATGGTAAGGTTGGAAGGGACCTCAAGGATCATCTAGTTCCAAGCTCCTGCCATAGGCAGGGACACCTCTCACTAGTACAGGTCACTCAAGGCTTTGTCCAACCTGGCCTTGAACACCTCCAGGGAGGGAGCATCCACAACCTCCCTGGGCTCTGCTTAAGCTATGGCAAGTAAATATGCAAATGACAATCGCCTAGGAGAATGTTCAACAAGAACCCAAATTTAAATGATGATTAAAACAAATCTCCATGAACCTGCAGTTTCCAGTTTCAGCTACCTACTTCAAGGTTGGTATTGATTCAAGCAATAATTTATGCCCATTACATACTACTATTCTAATTGCAGGACTGTTGTCCAGTAACTAATCAAAAAGTGTTCTTCATATACTTGATGCTGTTTTAAAACACTTGGTAAAGCTCATTTAAGACTGGTAGCTGTCAACATATACAGCCTGTCAATATTATATTTGGAGAAGGCAGCATTATCTTCCATAAAATGATACCAGAAACCAAAACCTGAAGAGGTCCTGCATATGTGTTCACCTGAATACGTAACAAAAAGCCTCTGACAAAGTACCTACTGATTCTGACAGGTAAAAAGAATGCTTGGGGAACACAGAGTGGAGGCATGCAAGTAATGCTGTCTTGCATGATTTGGAAATAGTTCAGTAATGAACTACATCAAGTTTATATTTTTTAACCTGAACAGCACACTGAAGTCCAGCTCGATTCAATACCTCCTCTTCCATAACTGCTGATTTCTAATCTTTAGGTTTCATTCTGGTCTGTCAGAACAAGCAGATTCACATAAAACATCTATTCTTTTCTACACTAAACTTTTAATTTTGGATTGAGAAGTGCCTTTTGTTTCAAAACATTCTCCAAGATCACCACAGGCAGAAACTAATCTTTTCTTGTTGCATAATCTGCAAGATGCTGGCAATCTAAACACAAAAAAACCCCAAAAACGCAAAACACCAACCCCAAACCAAACCCCACAAAAAAACCCCCCCCCTCAAAAAAAAAAAAAAAAGAAAGAAACCCACAACCCCACAACTAAATTAATTCACCCAGATGCTGCAGTGCAGATTACCTAGGATCATCTGGGAGAAACATTTCTGTGCCATATAAAGCAGAATAATGCTAATGAAATGAGTTCGCAGTGCGATAGCGTTCTTTCTGTTTTAATTTACAGCCATTCAGATAAAAAAAATAAATAACCCAAAATCTAACCAAACATCCTGCTTTCAGTGCAAACACCACAGCAGTCTAACTGTGCTTCTGGGTTTGTAAAGGGTAGCAATGAAAGAATATGCTACAGTAAATAGCCCGGAAAAGCCAAGGGTCTGATTTGCAAGGGATGGGGGAAACGCACGTTCAAGGTCTACATCAAATCAGAGAGAGAGAAGATCTGGACTGCCTTCCTCACATTAAACACATGTGCTCTGATCATCTAGCTATTCATTATCTCTGCCCTGCTCTTTCCTGAACTAAGTTTTTTTGTAAATGCTCCTGCCTTGTTCCAAGGTGGAATGAAAGCAGGGTTTTGACAATTTTTTCCTCATTTCTTAAAAAAAAAAAAAAAAAATTGCTTGTTTCCCACCCAGAGTAGGCATCAACAAGGAGCAAGAAAGGAAGTCCTGTCTATGTGACACCTCTAACATTCACTATCCACAACAGTCACAGCAGTATCCAGCAATTTTTAAGCTGATTAAAAATAGGAAAGAAAAATATTTAGAATAGTTACTATCAAATTGAAAAAAGTCCTCCATCCTTCAGATTATCTCCAAAAGCTTATTTGCAGCTGCATCACCTCAGCTAGGCCCTCTTTTTTATAAGCCCCTTGCAGTTTTTACATCAATACTATTGCAGTCTCTCTCCCCTGTTTCAAGTGTCTCCAAACAGCATATCCTTCCTTCTTGCCACAAATCTCATCATAAGAGCCTGCCATCTATGCAATATTAAAACATAACTCCGTTTTCACTTTCCTGCTACGCTTGCAGGAAAGATATGTGTCTGAACAGCTTCTGTGCAGTCTTCTAAAGCCAATACTTTTAATTGGGTTTCTCTGTCTTGGTCGACTCCTTTGTGCCTCCTTTTGCTTGGCTGAGGTGGAATGAGAGCAGCTCTCTGTAGTTGCTTCAGCAAATGAAAAAAACAAGACTTTGCAGTATCTGGGCAGGTCAGCATATGGTCAGAAATGAGTTTCGCAGCAGGCCGTTTTCCCCACCAGGGGATCTTAATGTGAAGAAGATAGAAAATCTCTGTGAAGGGAACGTGAAATTTTGTGCCAGGAAGGCAGGAGACTGCACTTAGAAGTGGCTGTCAGTACAAGCAAAGTAAAAATGTAATGGGCTTGTCTCATCAGTTTTCAGCCAACTTTCATTCAATTATTATTGCAGAGGAAAATAGGATAGAGTTGAACCGAGTTATGCTAATAGATAATAAATGTAAACATAGCTCCAGAGTACTATTTACTAACTTTAAAGACTACTCCTATAGCAATCAACTTTATAAGGTTCCTGACAGAATCATAATGCTGATAAAACACATGGAGGTGTAAAACTATTTAAGCTCTTAACAAAAGCCATGATAATACTAACTGTAAATGAGCAACTCCCACAAAATATCATTCAATAATCACACCCTGATAAGGTTTAAAGTACATATTGCTATTGTTATATGAAAAAAACATTAAAGTTTTGTTGTGCTTTTTTTTTTTTTTAAACATATGTAGCAACCTAACAGGTTTTAATTACCACACCTACTTCAGTGACGAGCTGTTCCACTCAAACACCCAAACATAATATTTACAACACTATGTGGTTGTTAAGGATCTTGATGATTGATGGATCCTATTGTGTTGCCATCTTAATAACAACAAATGCAAGTGATTACCAACAGGGAAGACAAAGAGAAAAACCTGTGTTTTTATTTTACAACAAAAGGCTGTCCTATGGGGACTTCTTTTCAACATGAACTAACAAACCTGTGCACATGTGAACGTGCTTTAGACCTTGGCACAGAGAGTCAAAAACAAAACCTCTGTTGCTTTAAAGACATCACATTTTATCATTAGCTTAAGAGAACATGAAAACTGTCAAAAGAGCTGGTATCATTTTTCACCATCTCACCGAATTAGCCTTGACCACAAGGAAATATCTGAAAACTGCATCAGAAAGATAGCATAGATCTTGTTCCTGCCCCCCCCCTGCCCCCCCCAAAAAAAAAGACTAGAAAAAAGGCAAGCAATTGAGTCATTGAGTCAAATAGGAATACAATACATTTTCTGGCATCAGTACTGAATATTTATATCAGTGATGAATGAGACTACAAACGAAATATTTTAACATAAAGCTTTGCCTTGTTAACTGCATGATATGCCAAAACACCACCTACTGTAAATCACAGGGTTTAAGACCAGTATTTCTTGTTTAAACATGCTACTTGTTCAGCAGAATCACTTGTGTGAACAAGCACACATTAATGTACACTAACTAGAGCAGTTTCGCTATCCAACTGATAGAGTGTAATTTAACAACCTCATTATCAGCATTGTAATTTTCAGACTGATGAAATATCATATTTGTTGCAAATATTATACCATTTAAACACTTCACCATTTGACACTTCTGTCAGATAAAAGGCAAGACAGGCACTTGTCCATTGATGAACACACTTTTAATCCTATCAAGAAACTTTGTCAAATTATAGGTGTTTCAACACTTAATTTATGAACTCCGTAATTAAAATCCTTATGCCTTAAAGAAAAAAAAAAAAAAAAAGCAACAAACTACGCAATATAACAACAGCTTGTTTCACTTTTTTTATCTCTCAGTATTTGGAATTAGCTTTTGTGTGCTGCTATTAGCTATCAGTACAGAATGTCATTTCTGGCTGACAACACGAGAGACTGTTTCTCTTTATGACCTGGTAAAATCTCAAAATCTAGCTAAGCACCCAAAAGGGATCAATGTTTACTTACTGCCTCCACAAAGCATTTGTGTGGAAAAAAAACCAAACAAACTGCTGATTTAACAGGTCGAGGACAATCATCACACCATTCAGTGTCTCCTTTTTCTAAGGCAGCCAAAAACACTGTAAAGTCTGCCAAAATATTTCTTTCATTTCAATGAACTAAGAACCATGAGTTTGGAGGGATACAATTAAAAAAAAAAAAAAAAAGAAAATCAGCTGCCTTTTTGTTTTTTTTATGTATTTCTGTAGTGGTTCTGGTTCAAGATGAATTTTAGATCTCTGGAGGAGAAGGAGATTCCTATGTTATCTGAACAAATTCATGCATATCATTCATTCATTCGTTCGTTTTTACAGCACCCATCAGCACAGCAGCAGCAAGTTTCAGTTTCCTAAACTCAATGCAATTCAGAATTACACACAATCTCCACTAAAACTGCCATTACTGGCGGTGATGCAGTTCCACACTACCATCCCTCCTCTGAAGAAATCTCTGTCCCCAAATCCCAGGGAAGAACAATTCATTTACAAGCTAAGCAAGTAATTTTGAATCAAATCCTGAAGCCTGTCAAAACTAGGGCCTCCTAAAATATCGATAACAAACTAATTTCAAGAAAGGGAAGTCCCAGTTCAAGTGATTGCTGCTGAAGTCTTGAACCCTTTTACCTAGCTTTCTATTGAGTTTGCTTTAAATGTCAGAAACACCTTGGAAAAGAAATTTAAAGGAATAATGGCTGAAGAAGGTCCCCTTCAAGGGGCCAAAGCATCAGTCTACAGTATTATCTGACTTTTGGCCGCTAATTACAGAGTCGACAAAGTTTCTGAACTCAGCATCACATGGAACTGAAAAGCTTATTACCATGTTAAAAGATTAAGAGAAAATATTATACTTGCAAATAATGAAGACAACAGAACAGAACCACATTACAATTGGCTCTGTGAAGAGGATGAAAATTGACTCCTTAAATATAATCTCTGAAAACATAAACAGATAAATTTTGTTATCCTTCTAACTAGCTGTTGTAATGTTGGGATAAAACAGATCATGCTGCCCTCTTGTGCCAGAAAAGCACAGAAATCAATCCCTTTATTTCTGAAAGTGACACATGAAGAGGAATATATAAACCATTCATTATGAAGTAGAAAATACCCACATTTCCCTCCTTACAGATACCTTGGCATAGATGCAATTGCCATGCTGGGATACAGAATGCAGAGCAAAGAAAATTTCAAGAGCCAAATTCTATACTCCATAAAATAAAGAAGCTCTATCAACCTGGTCTATTCTATTCTATTCTATTCTAATTCTATTCTATATTGCAGTGAAGTCAGATATAATAAAGCCACTTAATCTCGAACTTCCCATCAAGCTTTCACTACGGCTGTTTAAGTGACACTGTACAGATATCTGACACTAAGTTTGAATTTCAGCCATAAATATCCAATCACTCTTTCTGAATGCTGGATGACACAACAAACTTCAGTTACTTATCAGCTCATTTGAGTTGGTTAAGTGCTTAAAAATAAAACCATAGCAGTTTATTAATAAAGTTCTTCCAATGCAAAACATACATGAAGTAGTAATGTCTAACTATTTTTAGACACATGCCACATAGAAAGGGGAAAATCTGTATACCAACAATTATTTTTTTGGGCTGGAAGGAAGAAAGAAGAGAGGTCCTCACACTCCTTTTCTATGTCTGCTATTTAATTCAGGTTCCAAAAATACACTTGTTACTATTCCCTGTACGACCTTCCCCTCCCAACATACTATTGCTAATGCAATCTGTAAAGAAAGATCTTGGGCTTATGCCTGAACTGATTCATGAAGCACAATTTCTGATGGGATCTACACTGTTGGGAGCTGACAGACATGCCACGAGTCATCACATATTTCCATTTCCTGAAGTTGACTCCCTGATGCTGCTCATTAGACTGTTTCCCCAATAAGAACTATCAAGAGCTTGGGATGTCTTATGTATTTAAGTGTCCTGCCTCGACTTTGGAACGTGGAGCACCATGTGTTCAAAATACAAACCATGGTATTTTTTAATTGCTGATAACTTACACATAAATAAACCAGCAAAATTCAATTCAGCAATGGCTTCTGCTGCTGTCTTCAACAACTCACACAAATACTGAGAACAGGTTGTATACTTTAGATGACAGATCAGACAACATCAGCTTTGCTAATATGGGATATGGTAAGTAATAGTGTGGCTTGGCTAGGATTACTATGACAATCCTAGAAAAATAATCCTCTAATATTTTCAATTTATTTTTAGTGTATTTCATAGTAAGGCATATTTTTAAAAAAAGGAAAGACTCCTATTTAAGCAAACCTTACTCTGGTGCAAAAAAAAAAAAAAAAAAAGTTTCTGAAGTTCCAAAAGATAAATTCACACTAAAAAAAGGCATGTAAATCAGATTATGAGACACAGATGTTAAAAACCAGAATTTCAGAAGCACTACATACCACAGTTCTGAACAGAAGCATCATCTCATATCATCTTTTCTATTTTTACCCTTTTTCAATAATAATAATACTCTGAACAGCCATACCTTTGCATGCTACCATGACCAACAGAAAGATGAAGGCAAATAAATACATGCACGCTGAAGTTAACCTTCTACTACAAAGTATCTGCTGATAAGTAGAAACACACATATCCAAGTCATGACAGTGCTTGAATTATCAGTGATAGGCAGGTATTATGAATGTCACTTTTACAAAGCAATGCTAATTTAAGAGCCACAGTAGGTTACAAAGTGAACTGTTATTTATTACTCTGCATTGTCTCTGGTGTTTACTCCATAGGTCTAGGTTTGCTATGAACAGAATACAGCTAATGTGTATACTGTGCACACACACACCCCCTCAAAAAACCCCCACCAAACAAAGAAAAAAAAAAAAAAAAAAACAAAACAAACAAGTGAAGAGGAAAAACTATTTCTTCTCATGTATGTGCTCTCATTAGCTCTCCACAACCTCTCTACTGAGCTTAAGGTTTCACTTCTAATCCTGCCCAGTGGCCTTGCATTCACACTACCACAGACTCACAGTACAAGTAGACCATATAACACAGCCTTAAACTTGTACAGTTGTAGATTTTTTTTTTAAAGGGGAAACTGTATGTTTCATTCATTGCATTATGATCATGAAGCTTTTTTCCACAAGTACTTTTTCCTGAAAATACTAGCAATTTCTCTGAAACAATAAAGCTGTAACTGTAGAGCCTTATACTCACTGAAGGGCCTCTGGAACTATGAGAACAAGCCTATGTTCTGTTTCTTCAAGGTAGCAAAGACCATCAGATTTCTGTTTCTCATGTAAGACTGGCTAGTAAATCAGTACCACTCCACTTCCCCACTCTTCATTTTGCCACAGCTTCTCTTTCATTTCTTTTGAAGAACATAAGGATCTGGATTACAGTTTTGAATTGCATGCTTTACTTTCATGCATTCTATGAGGACAGTAAGCTACATACTTGCTCAAAACTCTGAATTACCACATGTGCTTAAAATTACTTTTTCAAAGACTAAATAATTGTTGGGGTCAAGCTTTCAAAGAAAAGCCCAAGAAAGGCACCCTCACAAGATGTATATACATCTGATGCATGTACATTCAGAATACAGAAGACATTCCTGTGTTCTGAATCAGAACAGCAATGCATCTAGCAGGTCAATGCAGGACACCACAGTAATTCATTTTTCTGCAGACTGCACTTCAAGAGAGTAAGATCAATTGTTAGTAAGAAGTCAACATTCTGACTTTTAAATTTAAAAAGACCAAATTGTTAAAGATTTTAAGTAGAAGCAGGAAAAAAAAAAAAACAAAATACAAATGCACAAAAATGCTGTAAAATTGTGATTAAAAATAAAAAAAAAAAACCACACAAACCAAAACCAGGTAGCATAGTCAACAAGGTATATGAAACATTAAGGAAATTTTTGCTATTAAAAACTTACCTATAGGATTTCTGTCAAAAAACAAGACAGGAGCTTTCAAAATGGACTGAAACATTTTGTTGTGCAAATTCTGACCAGAATAAACAAGAACTTGAAACACCAAGAGACTTCTTATTATGCCAAATAGGATTGTAGCCACAGTCAAACCTGAAATTAGAAAAACATGGACAAAGCGTGTATATATATATATATATATATATGGACCTTTCACAAGGAAAAGAATGTAAAACCAAAATTGAACTAAAAGAAAATAAAACTGTTGAATTTTGTATATAGCAGTAATCTAAATTTAAGCCTAAGCACTCAGACTGAGCACAGAACACAGGCATCATATATTTGCCATTAGCTTCAGTTGCTATCGTATCATTGATTTAAACAATTTCTCTTTTTCTGTTTGAAAGAATTGGTACTTTATAGAAATGTAGGAATTGTCTGTTAACCCATGAAATAAATCTGTATTAAAATCTTCTGCATAACAGCTCTGCTAAGAAATTCATTTCACAGTGCCGTGTATAATTGTGGCTTGCAGAGGCCACTGAGAAGATTCAACGTTTGCCAGCAGGTATTAACCAAGTAATATATACATGGCTATTTAGAGACAACCTTGAGTTATTTTCAATCAGCCCAAACCACTCATGCCATTCCTCCCCTTGTAAACCACATCAAATCATTGAAATTATGTGTATTTCTTTTAGCATAGCATAAGATGCATCCCTTATGCCTTGTGAAATCAAGCCCTTCTAGGGAATTGGTCTGCAGTCTGGGCACATCTCCACTTAGAAGACATGGGTGCTACAGGGTAAAAGACAGAAACAAAGAATGATGAGATTGCTGCTGCTCTATTTATCATAGAATGGTAAGGCTAGAAGGGACCTCAAAGATCATCTANGTAATTTTCAATGTGGTTGTCTAAATTCTCTGTCAATGAAGGTGAACAAAGTGTTAACCTTACATGTGGTGGTGCTTCCAGGCTCCAGAAATTGAGCATAGCCACCACAAGCCCAGATGCTCAGGCCTTGAGGACATCCTTAAATTAGACCTTAGTTACCAACCTAAAGCACTGTTTATTCTAAGGACAGGTTAAAACTGGACACAATTCAGGTACAGCTATAGTAACAGCGGGAAAGAGTGAGGGTTTTAATGATATAATGTGGTTAAGTCAATCAGCTATTCCATCCTGCTTACTGCTGGATCCTCCCAGGGTGCAAGAAAATGTATCACCGTTTCATTTCCCTGCTTGCAGTTTATTGCCCACGTTCTGTGCAGTCCTGTATTTAAGAAAAAGATCAGGGCTGGGATGAGAACTTGTCTGCCTTGTCCTGAATGATCTATTACAGGCCAGGTAAAAGCAAAACTATTCTGAAAAGTGACTGCACATACTCAAAAAGGAAATCTGGGTCATGCAAAGAGGGAGTAGAGTAGGTACTAAGCAGGGGCTGCAGCAAAGCCCATGCCTAACAGCAGTCTCTGGGAATAGGAAGAGAAGGAGCACATTCCTGGGAACTCCACGTCTCCATGCAACTTCACTCAGGCTTGGAAGCCACTGAAAACTGCTGGGATGATCCTCACCACCTTAAAAAGCTTGGCAGAAGGAGAGGGCACATGATTTTCAAGTCCTTTGTCTGGTTTGTGTCATGCTTCCCCTGTTTACAAGCTTACTATCTCAGTGTGAGAGAGACAATGACTCTTTGAACACTCACTTTACAGAATGGTGTGGAACTGGTACCTTAACTCTGGACAATAGGGTTTCCCATTATCAGAAATTTTACTCCTCTAGACCTTTGTCTTATAAAAATAAGTGCTAAGAAGGAACTACCATGGTGAGCTTTTTTTTTTTTTCCTTTTCCCAAACACTGAGAATCAGAAATAAAAATGTTAAATTATTTTACACTATTTCAGGGTTATGGAAAAAGGTTAGATTATTATGTACTGCATATGAAATTCACTATCTTTTCATAACTTTTTCAACTTCACTTACAATTTTAGTTAGGCAAGTCAATGCTGTCTGTTCAACTATTGCAAATATCTCACCAAGCCATCTGAACACTTCAATATAAAGGTTAACTTCTGCTGTTCTGCTATCTATAAAGAAAATTGCCTTAAAGGATAAAATTTTCCATAGTGTGGCTTAGGTTATATGGTCAGAGAAAGACAAGTCTGCCACACTTAATCATACTGTGCAGTCCACTGGAATGGCTCATGGAGTAAGACATTACACAGAGAAAATAAGAGTCAAGTTTATCTGGCTCCTAAGTTGTTGCTTTCCAGGCCAAGCATAATCTTTTCTGTCAAGCACTTAGAGCATATGCATTCTCCCCTACAAAAGACCCAAATAAAAAAATCCTCCACCTATGCTCTCACCCAGAAGAGATGTTTCTGAATATATTCAATGCATATTCTTATGGTATTTCACCTGTTTTCTCGTATGGATTATTTACTGTTTACTATGCCATACAAAACTGTACATCACTAGAAGTACTAAATAGCAGAGTCTGAGAGTATGCTTCTACACATGATTTTTCTATGCCAATTTTTACTACATTTCATAGTACTATTTCAAGATGCTTGGATGCCTGAACACAAGGACCAACACACATTCCTAGATATTCAGGAGCTACCTACTGAAATGTATTGACATGCACTTCCTTGTTTTGCACACCTATCTGGGATCCTTTTTAAAAACTAGTTCTTTTGGAACTCCAGGAGTGTAGTCATGCCAAGTTTAAGAACAGCACAGAATGAATATCCATCTCTAATCCCTCTTGCCTATTCATATAATGACCTATCAGTATAGACAACATCTATAACCTTACAGTGACTGACTTTCTGAATGCTCCATTTCTATTATACTTTCCAAAACGCAGGCAAAGCAAACTAAGAGTTAGCCTACTTCTTCTGTTACATTTTATTTATCCCAATTAATTTTCTCAGGAACCAAGACTCAAGCTTCTAATCTGTTAAGACTTTACTCCATTACTGACAGAAGTCACATTTCTCCATGCAGCCACCTCTGAAAGCTGTTTATCATGATAGGCCAGATAATAAATAGTTCTTCAGACACACAGACATGCACAGGTAATTACCTGCATAAATTCCTAAGTAAAAGTTAAGGTCTAGGTGTTCAGTCTCATTTACTCCACTATTTCCATTTGTTGTCACATTCAGCTTTTCTTGATGATTTGCCCTGTGGAAACACAAACAGAAGATAAACATCATCAAATCACATTTTCATAGAATCATAGAATGGTAAGGCTGAAAGGGACTTCAAGGATCATCTAGTTCCACCCCCCTGCCATAGGCAGGGACACCTCCCACTAGGACAGCTCCCTCAAGGCCTCCTCCAACCTGGCCTTCAACCCCTCCAGGGAGGGAGCAGCCACAACCATCCTGGGCACCCTGTGCCAGTGCCTCACCCCCCTCACTGCAAACAACTTCCTCCTAAGGTCCAGTCTAAATCTCCCCTCTGCCAGTTTAAACCCATTGCCCCTTGTCCTGCCATTACAAGATCTTGTAAATAGTCCCTCTCCAGCCTTCCTGTAGGACCCTTCAGATACTGGAAGGCTACTAGAAGATCTCCTCAAATGCCTTCTATTTAGGTTGAAGAGCCCCAACTCTCTCAGCCTGTCCTCACAGCAGAGCTGCTCCAGCCCTCTCAGCATCTTCGTGGCCCTCCTCTGGACCCGCTCCAACACTGCCATGTCCTTCCTGTGCTGGGAGCTTCAGAACTGCACACAGGACTCCAGGTG